>LTAE01000130.1:0-11886 GCA_001647135.1 Pontederia paniculata | reverse complement strand
TGGCGGTGGTGTGCTCATGGCGGCTTGATTTGCACATGGTCGTGTCTAGATCTTATAGGCCTTTAAGTCATTAGGGTTATATATAATGAATTGTTATTCTATTTTACGTCTCGAGTCGAATGAGCCTAAGACTCATGTTATGGGCCTTATGTTTGGCCATGGATTTATGCCCATATGTGACAAGATGATTATGGATTTTTATATGTTTCCGCTGCCTTGAGTTATATTATCATGATGTTATGTTTATGTCTTCCGCTGCAATGTCTTTTAATTATTATTATGTCCTATAATGTATGTTCAAAGTCCATGTAGCGCCGTTGAAAAGCCTTCGCGGGCTAAGCCCACTGGGTGCGTTTTGGGGGCGTTACAAAGATAATGAGAGGGAAGAAAATAGAGAATAAAGTTTTGAACCCTCTATTTAACCTCAATTTAAGGATAATAATTTTTAGTTAGTTAGAAGGAGAAAGAGGCTAAATTTTAACTTTTCCCTTCAACAAAATATTATTCAAATAAGATTAATTATTATTCTTCCCTTCATACTCTCCATTGTACGAATTGTACGGAAGTTTGAAATCAGAACCCGTAAAAAGTTAATGTTAAGATACCATTTAAGTTACCCATTTTCCAAAGTTGAAGCAAATAATCTAATGAGTTTAGCAACTTATTAAAACATTAAAAACCTAATAATCTTTTGATAGATCTAACGTCGATAGTGGGAATTTCTTTTTATTTTTTTTACAAAACTTTAAATTTCAAGATTACCATATTGACATATTCTAACTTTCCCTCCGGTTAATGCGAGATAAAAAAATAAAAAAAAGTTGCATTAAAAAATGATGTTGTAAAATTTAACTCGAGTATCGACTCTGATAGTTTGATAGATTATGTCACATAGATTAAATCATATGATTGAACCATATAATAATAAATTTGATATAAAATTGAGATACACTACAACACTTTTTTTCTAATTAAGAATCCAAAGTTTGTACTAGACTACTAGTATTTAATAATTCAAAATAAATAATAAAATAATTGTTACATACTAAAATTTAATTGATTCATTAATTTTTTTATTTAATATAATAATATAAATTCATCGTCATTTCAAATATTACTTCTATGAAAATTTTGATTATTTAGCTCTTCTAAAATTTGTGAATTAAACTAACTATTCTTCTTCTTCTTCTTCTTCTTCTTCTTCTTCTTCTTATTATTATTATTATTATTATTATTATTATTATTATTATTATTATTATTATTATTATTATTATTATTATTATTATTATTATTATTATTATGAATAGTTATATCCTGTTTAAGATTTGGTCAGAAAATAATGAATCTGACCTCACTTTAGCAATGACTGTTGATTTAGTATAATAGAATAGTTATATCCATTCACGAAATTATATAAACTGCATACAATAAAATGATTTTTTTTTCTTCCATCTGTGGCTCATTCTACAAATGGATAGTGGGGGTGATGTGTAGGTATCATCCTGAAGAACAACTCAATCTGATGCCATTCCAGATCTAATTTACCCTCAACACTTCAATAATTTATAGAGTTGTGCTATGAATCTTGCATAGTCTTTAAAGATGTTTGATAAAATAATTAAAAAGATGGAATAAAGTTTTATTCTAGTTTATTTTATAAAATGATAATAAAAGAATTGGTATTTTATAAATAATTACATCATGAATCTTTGGCCTTTTAGAAAATTATTCTATCAGATAAAATTGCATATTCTTTTTAAAATAATAGAATGATAATTTTTATTCCTTATATAATGATTTTTCAATCAAACAATCCATATGAAAATTGAAGGCAAATTAATAGTCAAATCATTTGTATGATTGAGGTTCAAAAATTTTGAAAGAGAATTTATTATTATTATCTTGTTTCAGATTAAACTAGTTAGAGTCTATTAAACTTTAGGTTTGTTTTTTATTTTGGTGAAAATAAATAGCCAAATAAAATAAGTCGTAGGAAAGTAAATTCATTTTTTTCTTTTCAAATGAAAAATTATTATTATTTGTTTGTTCAGTAAATATAAAATGAAAAGTATATTGAGAACCTAAAAAAGAGAACTCTAACTCAAATATGTTTCTAGTAATTTTTTTAATAGGCAACTAGATGTACACAAAAAAATATTTGTTACTGATTTTTTTTGGGAAATTTTATTTTCAGAACACTATTTCTTTTCAAACTAACACATATATATCAATCAATAGAAAATTAATTTATTGTTGCTCAAAACTTTTTGTTGCCAAACAATAAAAATAGTAGGAATTTAATTTTCAGGGAAAACACTTTTATCAAAGTAAATAAATAGTATAAACATATACTTATCTGATAATTTAAAAATTACATTTTTTTATCTGATATTACTTTTTTTTATTGTTATCTTTTATCAAAATAAAAAAAGTAGATTAAAAAAGAAATAATAGATAAAATTGAACTAATGAATACTAAGAGAAACCCTAATCTCCCCAATTTTCCAAAGAGCTTACAAATCAAGGGGCTGAAAGGAAAATTTCCACCTCCTCCTCCCTCCTTCCCAATTCTATGCTGTGTTTTTTTGGTTACTTTTATTTTCTTCGTCATCTTTACATCCCCAAAAGGCCCCAAATTTCCGACCTCTCTCTCTCTCCGCGCCAACTTTTTTTTTCCTCTCTCTCTCTCTCCGTTCTCGCGTCTCTTCTGCTCACCTCCGCCACCGCCCTCGCGCCACCTCCCGACGCCCGCGAACTCCTCGTCTTCGCCACAGTCCGCCGCCGGCCCGATCATCGGACTTGCCGGGGCTCCCTCCTCCTCCTTCTTCATGGCTGGATGGCCTCTCCCGCCGTCCTCTGCTTCCTCCGGTAGCCCCGTCGTCGATATCCTCCTTTGCTCAAGCTCTACGACGCTGTCGGGGACAAGGGCGGATACGATGCGGTGACGGAGAGCTCCGGGTGGGTGGATGTGGCGGTGGCCGCGGGGTTCGAATCCGGCCTTGGCTCGTCGCTCAAGTTGGTGTTCTTCAAGTACTTGGATGTGCTAGAGAGGTGCTTGCGGCGTCTTTCCGGGAAGAGATCAGCAACGGACCTGCTCGGAATTAAGTCTTCCACTTCGAGCCCGTTGCTGGTGGACGGATGCAGCTCTCGAGCCGTTCAGGATCGAATGGAGGTTCGCCATCTTGAACCGCTTATGAGTGAGGAGAAAGATCAGTTCTTATCGGCTGCTGGGAAAGATGGGTGCGGACTTAAGCTTGACAATGGTTTTAAGGATGATGGCGATGATGAAGTTGTGATCACAGGAACAAGAATGGCAAATGGAGGATCTAATCATCTTAAGAGGAAGAGGGAATACTTGGTGGGAATGCTTAATTGGGTGAGAAAGTTGGCGATGAATCCTGACGCTTTTATAGAGAAACAAATGCCATCTGGTAAAGGGAAAGGAAAATTTCGTTCGTCTTGGGAGATTTGTATGCAGGCACAAAGAGCTAGGCAGGCAATGTTCTTAAATAGAATTACCCGAAGAAATCCTGGCTTGTCCAATTTGCCGGTACACATGTTGTTTTGATTCTTTCTGCTAGTGTACTTACTATTTTCGGTTGCGGCATTACCTTTATGGAAGCTAAAACTAACCTGCAGTCTTTATGTTGCAAGCATTAATTTCTAGTATCATAATCTTTTAAAGAAAAATCTAGGATCATAGTAATTCATGAACGATGGTTGCTCGCAAAATTGGAAAGCATTAGCCAAAGGATTGGGAATTGATTTGTCGAGTTTAAAAAACCGACAAGTCAACCTAATAGGCTAGTTTAACTTACTTGAATTCAGAAACGGATGTCCCACAAGAGTAATCATTGGGTTGTTTTCTAAGATCTAATGAAGTGCCAATTTGCTGTCGTGATCACTGTGTCGGCTGTCATGATGCATAATCGAAAAATCTTATTTGGAGTAAAGACATATCATTTGTATCTTGTGGATATTAGTAAAAAAGAAATTGTTGTTACCAGAACACTAGATTCCAGGAATGCCTTGAGATTTAACCTCTCATAACCAATGCTTCATTCATATGTGCCTAGGTCTAGGGTGTCACTACCGGATACCATCATGTATCCTAATGTTGGACTTGAATGATTTCCTTGAATTTCACAGGTTCTCTATTTGCTTAGTATTGATCAAATGCACTGATGCTAGAAAGAAATTAAACTACATGGTCTCCATCATTCTTTAGGCTAACCCGTGACTTCTTTACAAATGTATTGAAGAACATGGAAAAGCACATGTACATTAAACATTTAGATTTGTTTGCTGCCACATTTGGATTTATAATGCTCTTTGAAGTCTATATCTGTTTTCTAAAGCTCTTTGGGAAAAATGACATTTATGCTGCCAGTTGTAGTTATCGTACCATCATACATGCAACTAGGTTACAATTTACTAAATATTTAAGATGTCGACAGATAAGAAAAATACACCCAATTGATGTCCTACAAATTGTCATGTATATAATCTGATTATGATGCTTTGATTGTTTACTTTAAAAAACCTGCTGCACGTACTTGTTAACAATGAAATGGAAAACACATTCCTCTTATTATTGCAGGGAGAGCGGAAGCTGCAATTTTGCATTTATGAAAATGGCAGTGGTGTTAATCCTCCAAACAGTGATCAGTGTTTCCAAACCATAAGTACGAAGATTGTTTCTTTAACTTCTGAAATATGTAGACTCAATGGTGGCATGGATACAAGTGGCCTTGTAGTTGCAAGAAAGCAAACCAATAGTACAAGACAAAGTTCTCAGAATTTGTACTTTGGTGGGGCAGCTAGTTGGCTGTCTGGAGAAAGGATGCAAGTCTCGTTGGGTATTCGCTTTCAAGCAAAAGTTTCAGCTTGGACCGGAAGGCCTCCTGAACATCCTACTGACTCAGAATCGTTAAAATGGTTGGGGACACGGATCTGGCCTCCTGAAAATGATGAAATGCCACCAGTTAATGATCATGCTCTGATTGGAAAAGTTAGGAATGATAGTTGCTACTGCAAGCACAGGGGTTCTGTAGAGTGCATTAGATTTCACATAACGGAAAAGAGGCTGCAGCTGAAATGTCAACTTGGTAGAGCTTTCTATGCTTGGGATTTTCAACGTATGGGCGAGGAGGTTGCACTTTCATGGACGGAGGAAGAACAACTGAAGTTCAAGGCCATTGTTCGTTTGAATAAACCATCTTTAGCCAAGGATTTCTGGGAAGAGCTTCGATCTTATTTCTTTTCTAAAGGAACAAAGAATTTAGTGAGCTATTACTTCAATGTATATCTCCTTGGAAGGAGAAGATACCAAAACCGTGTGACACCAACCAATATTGATAGTGATGACGACGAAACAGAATTTTGCTTCTCAAGTAATCCTTTTGGTCATGCTGCAGTTAAAAATCGTGACTCTGAAGCTATCATCTGTTCACAGAACAATCAGTGTGAGTATCCTGAATGACTAGACAGATGCCTTGAGATTCAGGTGAACTTTTCACTGAAATTATTAATTGAACCTTTTGTTATTTTCATGTGAGATCTTTGTAGAAGACTATTATTCTTTGCAGGTCGTGTGATTATTAGAGAGGATGGATGGGTTTTGGATGACTCCATTTGATGTGGTTGGTATGAGCTCTTAAAGTTTTGGTTTCAACTGGTACTTTTTTTGAGAGGCTAAGCCATCTGGTATTTACCGATATGGTGTTTTAAGAGCTCCGCCACTGGAAATTGAGAGCATCTTTTCAAGATGTTTAAAGGGTGCCAAGTTATGCTGCCTTTTTTGTTCCTTTTGGCACAAATGTGTATTCAGCCTCCCAGTTTTGGTGCATATATATTTCATCATCTTTTGTTCTCATTACTGTCAAAATAGCGAAGGAAAGAAGAAAAGCAGTAAAATGTCAGTGACCTTTCTTGTTTTAAAGGAAATTTTCATGTATTAGCAAAATGTCCATCAATGTCTTGATACAAATTTATTGATTTTTAGAACCTTTTTTATTTAGTTTCAAAGATGATTTTTTTTAAAAAAAATAGAATTTGAGGATATTACATTTAACTCTATAAAGAGTTGCAAGCATGTTCCTACTAGCTCTTCAATGTACTATTTGGAGCGTTGAACCTGTGTGAGATTTGTGCACCTCAGTTATTGTAAGTTTATTTTACTCTTCTTATATTAAAAGCATGCCCCAACTAGCTCTTCAATGGACTATTTGGAATATTGAATTTGTGAAAGATTTGTGTACCTTATTTATTTTAAGTTTATTTTACTTCTTATATTAAAGTTATAGACCTTCTTGAATATTTCATAACATGCTAATTTTAAATAATTTTGTTTATATTTTTTGACAATATATCTAGTCATTTTTTGCTAAAATTACAAATTATAATAAAAAATCTAAATATAACCATTTTTGTGATGACACTGCAGTTGAAATTTGTTTCTGTTGACCTGCTGAAAATCCCAAATATAATTTTTAAATTCTTTTAGTATGTTGCCAAATAAAATGAGACATTTTCCTAATAAGTTTTTCACCATTTATGCTTCTAGTTGCAAAGTTTAAGCATTTTTAATTAATGGATGTACATTTTTATAATATATAAAACAGGAAATATGAAAACATAAAATGATCTGGAAAAAATATAGTTAGTAAAAGTGTAATATCATTCATTAATGACCTTGCTAATTTATTTAGTGCCTAAATATCAATTCATGTGATTTTTTAGGGACCATTTGACGTTAGGTATTATCAGTTAGTTTATTTAAAATTTTTAGAGCCAATCAGATTATTACATTTGGTGCACCCAATAATATTAACTTTTATGGTAAAATAATATTAACTTTTACGATAATTGAGAAATATTTTTTTATGATAAAATTCATTTTGATACAATTACTAAGTTATCTATTCAACCAAACTCTTAAATTTCCATATTTTATAAAAAAATAGTATCTTCTTAATTTTTTAGGATTATTTGTGAATGCCCGATAATTTAACCCCTATATATTTTGTCGAAACTCAGTTTTCTATTTTTTTCTCTTTATATATATATATATATATATATATATATATAATATTATTATTAAAGTTCAAAATATTTTAAGCTACTTAAGTGATTTTTTTGTAGTTTAATTATAATATACATTATTGGTACTTATCATACAGTTACAAATTATTCATAAAGTGACAATTTATTCGAATGATGTTCTAAAATAATCATTAATAAAAATAGAAATGTATCAAATGGGCCCCTACATACTTTAATAGCATCTAATATTTGGATTAAAGTCTAAAAAGATTAAAACTTTAATATACAAAAATAATAGGAAATTAAAAAAGAAATATAAACTTATATCATCCGTAGTCTTTTCTCACCCATTCCATTGGTAATGACGAATATTTATTAACTTTGGTATGAAAACTTTCGTTAGACCTTAACTAAAATAATTCCAAGGGAAAAACTTAAAAAGGCAAATTGATATTTTGATGTATTTTTTTGTTATCGTGGTTTAATCTGCTATAATGATCTGCTGATTATTTCATCATCTAAATTGTTATTCCTAACCATCGTTAAATGACAAGACGGAGTTGTATCGAAATTAGTATTTCTAAGTTCGAATATTAGAAACGTCATCTTAATCAAAATTTATTTTCGTCATATTCTTTCGAACACTAAAGTAGTCCTAAACATTGATGGATCCTAGACTTTGATAAAAAAAGATTGTTATTTCTAAATTTATTAGGACAGTGTACACATGTAAGTTTAGTTTTGTAATGGACTTCAATCAGATATCCTAAATAAGTTAATATTTTTATTTTTAACTTTAACCAATTACAATTTTAGACTTTATCATGTACAATAAGAAAATATTAAAAAAACAAAGTTCTTATTTTTAAGCATATTTTTATTTCCTTTCGTAATGACAATAAAGAGTAAACATAGAATTCGATAAATAAATAAAAATAAAAATGACACTGGATGATTAAATTTTATTTTATGGTTCATATTAATTTGTTCAGTTCAAGGATGAAAGTAAAAAAAATAGATCATAGTTCATTGGAGTCAGTGACGGAGCCAGGATCTTAAGTCAGTGGGTGCACAACTATTCATATTTTTTTCAATAATTTTACAATTATATTGATATAAAATATAATAAATAAACTATTTTGAATATTCATATTTTTTAGTTCTAGACTTCAATACATTTTACATTTTTTATTGTAACCCAAAATATTTACATTAGTTTAATTTTTTATTTTAAAATATTAAAGATAAAAAAGAAAGTACATTTCAGTAAAATACATAATCCTATATAATAAATAAATTACTATGAATTATTAATGAAAAAATAACATCATTGAGATATGTTTTCATAATGACATTATCTTTTTCCATAAATCTTATTTAACTTCACTACTAATTATAAAAGAATATATTTTACAAGTGATAAATATTCTAAACTATGAAATAAAATATTAAGTACAAATATATAATGTGATATAGACAAATGTTATTGTACAAAATAATACTTATATAATTATAGTAAGGAAAAATCTAAAAGATCCATGTGAAAAAAAATGTAAAATTTGAAAATATATGTCTAGCCATGAAATAAAATTATAATAGTATGTACATAATATATTTATAAACTAATAAGTAGAAACATCTAATGTACTGCATAAATAATAATTTTGATTTACAAATTGTAGTATAATACCAATTTAGAACAATATAAGATAATATTTGAGTTAAGATAAATAATACACAAGAAAATAAAAAAAGTATAAAAAATACATATAAATAAAAAATGTAATAGGAATCACTTTAAATATATTATACCATCATTTACAATTTTACATCTTGTTCAAATGCCTATACGACTTTGGCGAGGGTAAACGTGATGTAAATATAAAAATGTTTCGTACATGTAGGATCATTATTTTTTTAGAATCATATAGGCTCATTGTTATTTTTTTCTTAATGTCAATTATTTTAGAACTATTTTGTCCTTTACTTTTAGCATCAGCCTTTTACTATAGGTAAAATATTATATTAAATAAGAATAAAATAATCATACAAATGATATTAAGATTCGAGGAACGACAATCCTTATTTAAACTTTGATGATGGTTTAATGGGCACGAGTATTTCAATGATTCCATCATAATGTCATCATTTATAGTAAAGTTGATATTTTCTTATCATGTTCTAATGATAGATCTTGATGACTTAAAAAATTGCATATTCATTTTACCCTTTCTTTGACAATAATGCATTTTGTTGGTAGATAATTGACTATCAAAATATAACATATATGTCAAACATATATATATATTTTTTAAGAAAATGATTCAACATCATATATTAGAAGCATATGACAATGGTTTGATAAAAAAAAATCAAAATCTTGTGGGGGCTCAACGATGGACCCAAAACTATAAATTTAGATGGTTCTAAAATTTCTATTTTCTATTTTATATTGAAAATTCCTGCATAAACTTCTTATAATTTGGATTATTTTATAATTTTATATCATATATTATTTTTTAATATAAAAAAGAGAATCCAGTCGTCGTCCGAAGACGTAGCCTAGTTAAGGATAAGTCTCCGTTAAATTCTTTGTATTTTCTTTGTGTGATTTTTCTCTCTCGTCTATATCGTGCAACAATCTGGTATCAGAGCCTCAAGGTTCATCTACGAAATGAGACCAAATGAAGAGGTGACGTCCAACAACGTGAAGATTGAGAAGTTCACTAGGCAGAATAGTTTTGGACTATGGAAGATCAAGATGCATGCATTTCTGAAACAACAAGGTAGCGTTTGGTATTGAAACTTGGGGTTCTCTGGGTTTTATTGATATGATAGATTAATTCTAATGTGTGTTTGGATAAAGATGGAACCCAAATTAGGAATAAACATGTGGAGTTCTAAATGTGTTTGGATGAAACTAGAATTTGAGAATGAACTATTGGTCAATGATCATTTCACCCTTCTCTAATTAGAATACATACATACATACATACATACATACATACATACATATATATATATGATTTATGAATATTTAAAATAATTTTGTTAATAAATATTTTTGCCACGTTTTCATATATTACGTTAATAAAATATATCGGATTCCAAAAGTGAGATATTTCATTTTAATACTTTCGCACACTGACCGGAGCAATTTAATTAGGATTTTTGTTTTTTTCTAATTTTTTTATATAGATTTTTATATAAATGGAACAAATGGATATAAACTAAAATATCAAGAATAGTAGCTTCATCCCATGGCGATGGATCATAGGCGCTCAAGAGTGAGTTCAAGCACTTGACTTGCAACAAGTGGCTCTGAGATTGGCCGCGCCAGTAGAGGACGACGAAGAACAGGTAGCATCAGCAATATGAGGTTTGATTAGATTTCGGTACTTGGCGTACCTAGATTCAGTAGAGGATGACGAAGAATAGGTAGCAGCAGCAATAGGAGGTTTTGATTCGATTTTGGTATTTGGCGAACCTTGAATCCATGCTGGAAGTGGAGGAGAGCTTCGACAGCGGCTTGTGGACACCGACGGCGTGCGAGCCATGCAAGTCAGCGCCGTGTATCGTCTACTTCCACCCTGACGCGGTTGCGCTCTACACCGAATACGATGCCAACATCTCCTCTGCCAACCTACTCCTGTGGCGTCACCATTGCGTCCCCCATCCTGCCGGTGCTGGCCGCGTTCGACAGAGCGAGAGCGAGAGAGAGACAAAGAGAGAGAGAAGAGCACCTGATGAACTCGATCAGAGGAGGGAGAGAGACGCGAGATAGAGACAGAGAGGAGCGCCGAAGGAAGCTGATCTGAGGAGGGAGAGAGAGGCAGAGAGAGCGAAGATCGTTAGAGATGTGTGTGTAGGTTACGAGGAGGGCAAATTTTGGAAAAGAAAAAGAAGAAATTTTGGGCGCGAGGTGTAGAATCGAGCGATTCCACCAAAATGGTGGAATCGCTCGGCAAGAACCCCGGTCTGCCCGTGCACTGCTCGTGGTTCTAGGTCAATAAGTTCACAAACACGACTCCACTTGTGTTTGTTAGAACTGATGGGAACCAGACCTCGGTTCCAGGTTTGGTTCCCTTGCCAAACTGAGCACAAGGATCTAGGCACTGCTCGTGAATGTCAAATCGAAGAAGACTGATACGAAGGTGATGCGTGTTAATTATGCATATAAAATTGCTAGCAAGTGCACTAGTCGTATCAAGTAATAGTTCAATGGTGAGTTGAGTATCGATCCCATGAAGAATTTATTCTATCAATATCTAACACAATATTTTAATGAGAGGGGTACATTGGGTTTGATGAATTTATTGATTATGAAAATAAAGATTAGATAATGATAAAGATAAAACAATTAAGTGTCAGAATGATGACTTGTACTGGACTTGGATGAATAAATAAAAGAAATCTGAGTTTTAATAAATCAATTTAGGTTTTTAATCTTTCTCAAGAGAATTAGGTTTTACTGAAATTTAGATGTCCTATCTAGGATTCATCTACTAAATCAAATCCAATAAGATAATCGTTCCTATACAGGATGACAACTAATAAGAGTTTTGAAATGTATTAATTTGTAAAACCTAGACTATGTATCGTTCCTATCCAGGATGATAATTCCACAGATCTCACATCCAACATTCCTATCTAGGATGACATCAGATGTGACATGCAATGTATAAAAAGTATATATATTTTTAGATCTAATGCCATACAAATAAATCATTCTTATCCAAGATAATAATTCATTCATAAATCATTAATCAAGAAAATATTTCATAGGAATCCAACAAAGCATGCGCACGAGATTGAAAAATAACTTAGATTGATATTAACAAA
>LTAE01000129.1:62334-117781 GCA_001647135.1 Pontederia paniculata | reverse complement strand
TACAATCCGGCGAACATAAAGATAAACTAAAAGCAAATATTTTCAGAAATCAAAGAGGAGATACGAAATTGCTCCGCACCATCAGAGACATCAACTCCTTCTGAAGCCTGCATCGCGTGTCGATTTCGGATCAAATAAATAGCAACAAGAATCGAAAAGAAAAGGAGAAAGAAGTGGAACCATGATATCAACCTGAGCGAGACGGAGGCCGTGTCGACGGGATTGGGCGACGGCTTGGGCTGCTTAGGCGACGGCGCGGGAGACGCCGGAGGCGCGGCGGTGGCGGTGGCGGTGGCGTTGCCGACGTTCCGGACCTCCATTTTTTCCCCAATTCGAGCAAAACCCGAGTTCGATCAAAGGCTCTTCTTGTAAAATTAGAAAAGAGAAGAAAAAAAAAGAATGAGAAGAGAAAAGAAAAAAAGAGTTGGGCTTGGGCTTCTTGATGTTAAATCTTCGTCTACCGACAGGTGGGCCTTGTGGGCCACATAACCACGTGTTAAATCAACTTCTGCTCGCCGATTTCTTTCTTTGTCATACGTACATTTTTTGGATGACTAATCCAGTCGAATAGTAATTATTATTATAAATGACAGTAAACATAAATAGACAATAACGTTTATTTTTAATAAAATTCTTTTATAAGAATAATTGATGTATATTTTTTTTTAATTTTATTTTGTTCGTCTTCAAAAGTTAATTTTATCATGGCAAACAAAGTATTTAATAATAAAATTTATCGTTGTAGTTTTGTTTACTAATTTAACAGGGCAAGGTAGAATTGTTTAATATGTAGTAAAACCCTTGAAGCAGATTATGAACCTTATAATCTCCAACTTCACAATAATGAATCGCATAAAAATTAATAAGATCTTATTTTTTAACTCGAGAATAGTGAATACCAAAATGTTCAACGTTCGTGGATGATCTAACTATACCTTTCAATAGGATTATCTTGTTACAACTTCACTCCGAACACTAGCCCGGCCGAAGTGAAGAACGAAAGCAAAAAAAACAACGAAAAAAGTTTTTCCGTGAAGATTAGTATAACACCCTCGATTAATTCAAAAAAGTTATTCATTTTGAACTCTTGACCCACACGAATTTAAAATACGTCTTAAATAATAAAAAATGATATTACATATAAGCTCAGGATCATTTTCATGTTTTATTCATATGAAATTAATTTTCATTCTCATCATCTTAAATTCTTACAATCTTCCTCCTTTCGACGCTCAAGATCCTCGTTGAGTCGTCTTGTCCAACATAATTCAAGTGAGCATGCGAGATTAACTCTGATACCTTCGATAACACCCTCAATTTATTCAAGAAATTATTCGCTTTAAGTCTATGACATCATGTTTTGTCCATGTGAAATTAACTTTTATTCTCATCATCTTTAGTTCTTATAATTAGGCGACATACGATATTCCTTTATCATTAGGAATTACAACAATTAGATCATTTTAAATGAAGTATTTCGTTAAGGTGACAAAGATAATTGAGTTTTTCGATGGATTAGAAGTCCCAATTAGGTAGGTGGTAGACGCGGACGCCTTATCAGGTGGGTCTGATCTGTTGGAGTAAGGGCTCCAATGGGTTGTCTCCCATGCCATAACGAGGTCAGCTTCCATTATTCCACCCCGCTGAACCTTTTAAAATTAGAAGACTATCTCCCAACAGTTCCAGTTCTTAAATCGAAACTCTCTCATTTTCCAATTCGGAATTCAACGTCAAACCAATCACCTAAATACGTTTGGTACAGTCGAATTTGTTTTCTTCTAGTTTTTCCCCTCATTGGTGCAATGCATTACAAAAAAAAAAAAAAAACTGATGTAATAAAACTTTTAATCCCATGGACCATATGCTAATAAAAAGTTGGAAACTTTAGAGGTTCTAAAGCCATATACTGTATCGGAATTGAAGTATTTAAGAAGATAAGATAGAAGCATAAAGCAGGGAAGGATGAACCAACCATGGACCTCTCCCTACATTATCTATTTATTCTTTCTTTTATCTCACTATTATTATCAGCGTTTTTATTATTATTATTGCAAGCAGCATGGGCATCCATTCCCCCCTACCAACATTAGACAGAATTCAGATTGCAGACCACCAAATTTTCACTGCATCTAATGTGAAAAGCAACAGTTCCTGCAATATACATTTCAAGTGTCTGGTTGAAATAGCACAGATTTAATGAATACGATACGAAGAAGAGCAGTAGAAACCTGAATTTTTATTATGCTTCCAAGTCCAATTTCTGGCATTTGAGGTTGCCCGGGCAAGATCCAAATTTAAAATAGAACACAAAGATCACATTTGCCCTAAACCCATTATCTATGCCATGTATCAAAATAGATTCGGTCTTAGTATAATTTTATATGATAATTCATGTTAAGATTAAAAAGGATGATAACAAGGTAATTTATTTTAGTCCATGCAGTATAACTTTCTCAACCATATAAATCTCAAAACAGACCATCAACACCAAATCAATGTATATATGCTAGTCCTGACCATCAGCTACATGAGAAGGTAGCCACATACAGACCTACACACACTTCCAGTTGTACAACCATGGTTTTCCAATAAAGGCAGCCTCAAAGTTGTCGATATGAGAATCGGCACCATCATCAGTAAACAGCACTGCAAAAGGAAGTCTCAAATCTTTGATCCTGGCACACCTTTCCCTCAGGCCATCATCGTAGTGGTAGATATTTAAGTTGTAGCACTCGCGTATGTCAAGTGACTCGAGATATTGGCATTTATCAAGGATGCCATGAAGTGCATAATTACTCATATAGCTACCAACTAGTGCAAGATGCCGCAATTCTTTCATGCTGTTCGCTACTCCAAATGCTTCAATATTATGATTCCTTATTGTAGGATAGTTCAAAATGGCGAACAAAGGTTGTTGCTTGACAAGGTGGTTCAATCGAAATTGTTTGAGCCGCGGACATGCATTACCAACAGCCTCAACAAACTCTGGAGACATCCAGCAAAAAGAAATCTCCAGTTCCTCCAACTGAGGAGACCTCTTTGCGAGTTCAATGAGAGCTATGTGGGAGATTCTATATCCGCATGATATCAGGCGGAGGCTTTTCAATCCTCCATTTGTTCTAATAGATAAGAAGTACAATGAGAAAAAAAGTATTGATAAATAGACATACAACAATGATATCATGAATTAGACGAATGCTAAACATATGCACATAAAATAGTTTTGCAGAATTGGAATAATAAGTAGATATTTTTTTTTTTTTTGAATAACAGTTAATTGATACTAACATCAGAGTTCAAAAATAATACACCATAAAAGCTATCCATCAATGAAATACATAACTGTCAACTGCAAAAAGTTTGCTATGTTCTTGACTAACTAAAATTATTACTACAACTCCACCAAAAATTACTTCGTTGAACTCCCAAGGAAGCAATACAGGTCTAATAGACATCAAAAACATAACATATTTACTTCTCTACTTGGTACAAACATCTCAATTCCTTTTAAGATCTGAGTAATTTCTGCATTATATTTTAATTAGCTAACAAATTGGTAACTGGTCACGGAATGTTAAATAAAGTGTTTACCAAATTATAAGAAACACAATGAGATAATTTGCTATCCAGCTTGCAATAACCATTTTCCAATATGAACCAAAATAAAAAAAAAAACATATTTTTCTTAGTCAATAGACAACTGCTATATTACAATAACAATTAGGTTAATGGTTTAATGTACGGANGAAGAAAGAAAGAGGCAAATGGTGATTAAAAGCACAAAACCTGTCTGCAATGTACTCCATCAAACTATCATCTCCAAAGTTCATAGCATGGAACTCCTCCATCAGCCCGTTGCTCCGAGCAATCACCTCCCCCGCCATCTCCACCAAGCAGCCGGAATCCGAGGAGTAATAAGTGTGCATGGTCATGTCCACCACCCGCCACGTCTTGGGCTCCCACGATAGCGCCCGCCACTCGCGGCAGACCCACTGCGCGCCTCTCATGACAAAGAAGGCGCCGGCCTTGCGAAAGATGATGGAGAGGACGTCCCAGGGAAGCTCCGCCCAATTTCTCTCCTCTGCCGAAGCCGCCGGCGGTGGGCTCGCTTCGTCATCTCCCGGAACCACAGAATCCTCCGGAGAGAACCGATCCATGGCTTCGGAAGCCGCATCGACAGGGTTGACGCCGCTTTGCTCGTCCATGATGAAATCGCCCGACTTTGTATTGATTGAAGAACGCATTCCGAGCAATTAATCCCATTTATATATATACTGATAAATAGTCTGATCCTATGAGCCTCGGAAATTGTATTAAAAATATCTCATATTCAATATATATATATATATATAAGATAAAAAAGTTTGTTAATGATATTTTTAAAAATTCTATTTTTTAAACATTTTCTAGACCAAATATTTTTAATATTTATGAGAACTTTAACTGAAATTTTATTTAAGTTAATAAGAATAAGTTATTTTATATTCCGATTGTCTAATTTATATCTTATATAGGGTTTCTTTATTATGTGAGGATTATATATATATATATATATATATATATATTTATTTATAATATTGAAAATACAAATTCTTATGCTGCCTTGAATCGATTTTTTTACGTTTTTCCTGTTTACGCCTGTAACCTACAAACGATATGTGATGAGTTTTAGGAAGGTCGTTGGACTTTTGTTATATTGTAATCGTATTTTAAGGAGATTGGGTACGATGACAAAGCAGGGGAAGTATTAACAACCATTGACGTCTCCCTACATTTTCTATTTCATTTTTCTTTGTCTCTCACTATAAAAGCCTTTTTGTACGATGAACAATATACCTAGATTCGCACGATAAAAAGTAAAAATATTAAATAGATATAAAATTTGTTTGTTAAGATCTCGATTTAGTTGGTAAATCGTAAAAATATGAAATCAATAATGAAGATCTAAATCGTAAAAAAATTATAAGTAAAATCTTAATGAGATCTTAATTTATATGTACAATCTTACTATCTTAATAATAAATATTTATTATTTAAAATTAATATTTTTTATCATTTTAATAACAACAATTGATATAGATGGAGTACAATATATTTTTCTTACATATTGATCAAATTATAATCTATCAAAGTCTAATTCAAAATTTGAGTAAAAAAAATATTAAAAAATATTATTTTATTAAAATATATTATTTTATTAATTTGTAGAATTTTACGATCCTCGATTCGATCTTACGAATTTCAATCTCATGACCCTCTTACTATCTTATATAATATCTTGATCTTGACAACCTTACCAATAACAAATGCCAGGGAAAGCTATATACAATTGTACATTACTTGAAACCATGCTTGATACTTTTACTTTAAGAAACAGTCTGACCAGGAATCATTATTTTTTAACTTGTTTAATTACAAGGAAACAAGAAAGCGACTTATTGTTCTGTTAAAGCGGATGCCTTGCATATTGGACAAACATTCTTAATGAGCAGCCACTTCGTGATACAACTGGCGTGGAAATCATGCCTGCAGTTCAGTCTGCCGACCTGCTCCTGTTCCTCATATGCTTCCTGTCACCAAGAAAACAAATATTCAGATGATTGCTAACCACTGACAAAATGCTACCATTTGCTACTCGCAAGTATCAGTCTCAAGTGAATGATTTGGAGACTTACAAGGCATATCGCACAGTTACGTTCTGCCTCATCAGGAATATGATCTGATGATCTGTATGTTGTTTCAGTCAAGCACTTTGAGACGGTATCTTCTGACAAACCTGTGCTCACACAACCGATACTCTCTCCTAAAGCAAGTAGTTCCTGTTAGACAAATTTAAACAAGATGTTAAAATGGTTGATGAAGAAAACAAAATGGAAAAAAAATCAGGAAAGTAGGATGCCAATGTTGTCTCTACCTCATAGCTCATGTTGTCAATGTCTAGTCTCATTTCATGGTGCTGATCATACAGAATCCTTGAATCACCGTAGACAGATGCACCCTGCAGAGTCCAGAGAGGACAGATTAGTCATCATACATGGTTATACTCATGGATAACTACTACTGCAATATGGTATCAAATACTGCAAATTTTGCAACAAAGAAAGTTCACCTCAGAGACCCATCTCGCACGAGCATTATGTTCATCTGTTAATGCTGACAATCTATCAGAGTGGTTCCTTACCCTTCCATTCCTTTCATTGTAATGTCCTACTACCTCTACAGGCCTCAAGCACCATGGTGGTACTATCATCCTTGTATTCTCCGGACTTACTGCCAGTCCATTGGGTGGATGATTCACATTTGTTGTATTATTTGTTCTTTGATTAAATTCGCCACGACCGGTGATCACATCCCGAGTCGAAGGACCGGTCAGGTATGGTGAAGGCATTACATTTCTGTGAGGAGAGGAAGTGAAATTGTATGTTTCAGCAACACCCACATTCCCACTGGAAACACAACCCATCCCATGGGGATGACCCATCTCGTGATTGAAGGTGCCACTTCCTGCGATTGCTGAAATCCCATATTAGGACATATATATATGAAGACAACTCAAAATATTAGTACATTATATTCATTAAGCTTACCTGAAGAAGTCAGATTTGCATGTGCAATCAAAGGCACACAATTCTGGCTCCACTGCCCTGCTACAGTGGAACCCGAAGTATTTGCTGCTGAATGAAAATTGTGAGACATATTGCTGGATAAACACAATGCAGGTGATGTTCCATGATGAACTCCATAACACCTTCCTACACTCCCCTGAGGTCCCTCTGAATGTAATAGATTGTTGCTCCTGTGACTAGGAACAAAATGACCATGATCCCAACACGAATATTGAGGTCCTATCATGGGTTTTTTCTGTGTGTGCTCAGATGAACTGGGAAAATTGGAGGAGCTTCCCACATAATAATTTGCACTACTGTTCCCTCTACCAAAATCTAAGGTTGCTTGGAATTTTCTTTTACGTGTAGCTCTATCATAATCCATCTCGGAATTAGATGTTGCACACCCATAGTTGACTCCAATTTGATTAAAGTACGGCCCATGTTGTACATACTCCGAAGGAAATTGAGGGGAGATACCAGCAACTGGATGCACAAAAGGACCATATGGTGAAGCAATGCTATTTGGCATGTGGTTTGAGACGTCAGGATGATAATTTGGCACTGAACGGGAACCCATTCTCCAATCAGCATTAGAACTTTGCACAGAATTCAGACTACGGGCCCCTAAGTTTTCAGCATGCAATGTGAAAGCAGCAGTTCCTGCAGTATACATTTCAAATGCTTGGTTACAATAGCATAGATTCAATGAATATGATATGAAGAAGAGTGCAGTAAAAACCTGGATTTATGCGAGGACCAGACAGCTGATGATTCCAAGTCCTTCCATATTCTGGCATTTGAGGTTGACCAGGCAAGTTTCTGTGCTCCATTTTAACTATTTGCATCAGGCAAGAGGTATCATGGTCAGTAAAACCAAAACAGAAAGCCAGATACATCAATCTTACTATAGAAGTGTCAACATTAAGACAAATCTAGATACTAGGAGAAGCTTGAAAGAATGACATCTTTTATTTGAGATATTATAAGGATGAAATTCGAGACATGATTAGTATAAAGACATAAAGAGATGCAATGCGGATCATATTCATTATTATCAGTGATTTATCAAATTTCGAAATGTCAAATATCATTCACATATCAAATAAATATAATTAGTTGGAAGAGCTATAAGAGAACCTACATACATCTTCTAAGTTTCTTAATTGCTCAAAATTCCAGGAAGATATGATCTAGATATGCATGAGAAAGTTCCTCGAATGAAACATTTAAGTTTTAGACTAGTATTCAGGTGAGGATTATTATCAAATATCAATAGGAGGATTCGTTAATTAGATCATGCTATACACAAATCTAGTAATTCCAACACAAGCACCACAAACTTGTCCCTTCCTCTCGCTCTTAGACTCAAAATGCTTTTTGTGAACCAAAGGTACAAACCCACAGTTTTCTTACCCTTCAATGCAGCTGCTTAACACAACATCCACTAGTTTGATTAATAACAATTGATAGATAAAGCTTCTGAAGGGTCACTAAAGTACAAAATCAAATGAGCAAGTAGGTCTGACCACTTGTGCATAGGAAACCAGCACTCAAACCATTTATGCCAACATCAGATTGCATTCCATAAAGATTTACGAAATTACCAACAATAGATTAAATACAGTTATAAGATATAAAAACCAAAATAATATATTTCAACAAAAGGGCACCTTGCAGCTATCACTAAAAACCACATTTATAAGTTCATCGCTTCAGTATTCACGAATGTCATTCCATTTGTGATGAAGTTTATGTGGCTTGAGCAGTAACTAACCTTCAATGTTCAGTCAAAATAAACTAGAACAGTCCATTTAACTGTAAGATAAAAAAAAAATTCACCCATGTAATTTGATTTAAGGAATCAAGATGAACTGTGTTCCCATGCAGCTATAAACTTAGAGCAACTTGTTGAAGGAAAATCAGAGAGGCCTGCCCATACTCCTGATAGTATTTTGCTTGGTTTCAACATCGTCCTATCTAAATATTCTGAGAATAATCTGATCATGTATCCTAGAGGGGAGAACTTGAACTCTTTTTTATGACTCAAACATATTTCAAATATGCAAGGCAAGCTAAAGTAATTGCCGAAGCTGAAATCAAATGGTGGCGCACTTTACAATTTTATTTTTAGAATCTCAAGGACAAAGTACAAAATTATACTGTTTAAACCAGCCAATTTTCACATGAAAATCCACCAAATGAAGAAATATGTCAAATAATTCCGGTCGTGCTGGAGAAATCAACAGCGGAGATATACAGGATCACAAATATAAATAATTCGAGGTAAAATGTGAACCAAACAAACCACTAAAGCATATATAGGAGATTCCAACATGCCAAGAGCAAACCTCAACACCCGAACTATACACAGTCTACTAAAGTACCTCATCAAGTCCATTTAGCAAGAACCTCTGTGATCATTTCAAATGTGGCAGGATATACGAGTAAAATGGCTGAATTCAGTAAGATGGTTCTGTGATTTCTCTCCAACAACTTTCTCAAAAAGATAGGATATGTTTAATCTCAGCCAGAGCTCAATTGAAGATCTGTTTTCCTTCTTGTTCAAGCATTTCTATCACATAATCCAGAATCTCAATTCTAATATCTCATATACGTAACAGGAAGGTAACACTGGCAGAGTCATAACACGAATCAGGGGCTTGAGAAAGAAACCTAACTGAATATATACTTCTAAAGAAATTGAATACAATATAATCAAACCATTGGCTGCCATCCAAATGCTAAAATAATAAAAGCACACATCCAGGTACCTAAAAGTGTAGCTCCATAAAAGTGTCACTAAAATGATATCATTATTCAACAAGAGTCAGTTCCAACTAAAATCTCATTCCTGTAGGACTATTTTTTCCACTGTCTTTAAACACCACGATGCATGGTGTCTAAGATACAACAATCACTATCTGCCAAGTCCCACCTGACCATTAGAAATTCTTAAACCTTCAGTTAATTCTGACATTCACCTCTTGAAATTAATCATCCTTCCACATGCCAAAGTTTCAGAAGATAATCTTTAAAATTCTTTGCAAACCAAAATTCAGCGTCGACCAGCAGAAGTTTCAAACCATCCCATGTCATCGTATAGAAGAACAAGATGAGTAAATGTATTGTGCTTCCTTCAATCATCAATTCCAGCAAATATATTCAGAGATTATAACAGAAAATCTCATTCCAGCTGCATATTTATGAGGAAAAAGATGAATCAACCTCGTTACATAAACTGCCACAAGATCTACTAAGTACCATGACCATCACCTCAGAAACATTCTTCCACCGTCCACTACAGACATGTGAATTCGTAGACTATCATTTTAACATAAGGGCTAAATGGATGCTTCATTCCATGATATTAATAGAAGACCCCCAGATAAATATGACCACTGCTTCATGAAGTGTAATGTTCTTGATGTCATAGTAATCTCCAGACGAGCATGATTACCACGATGACCTTTCCAAAATTATTTGTGAAGGGAACAGTGTAGATCCTAAATTTTGCTCTCAGTAAAGAAGCATAGAGATTTCAAGATCTCAAATTTTTTTTCCATTTCAAAAAAGTGCTTGCAATAACAACTCAAATTCTATGAATGCTGGAAGGATATGTTCTACAATATCTGATTGCTATTCTGTGTTTTGATCATCCATAATAAAAATGCCTACAACTGGAGAAAGGAAGGCCTGAGGATATTTGAGAAAATTATACAAATGAAGAAAGGCTGAATTAAGACTGTTTTAACCTTTTAATAACCTAAACTTCCAAGAAATTTTTTTTCTTGTGAGATCAATGTTGACAAACACTTGTAGGACAGAGTAGGGAAGAGTTCAACAGACATTTAATGCTAAGTCAGTTTACAAACATTCCAGCATCTCTCTATCAAGAAAAGTGTGTCCATTTAATCTGTCATATGGTACTAAAATGTCAAAAAATTTGTTTTCAAATTCTTATAAAATAGGCAACATATTTGAATGACTTTGCCACTGAAAAGGAAAAGGCATACTATATACCTTCAGTCGAAATTGAGCTTTCAATCTCACATTTGCATCTTTGGCCTATCAATTAGTGTAAATGCCAATACTAATGCTAATGGCACTAAAATAAATAATTTGACTGACAACTTTCTGGTTATTTTATGGAAATTCATCACATTCTTTAGATATTTCTTTGACTTTATGTAGTTATAGGAAGTATAGTCATCTTTTCAATGTCTGGTGATGAATGTCAAAAGCGACAGCATGATGATGACATTTTTTCTATTCGCAATTGCTGCAATACACATTCCAGTATCATCCCTATTGCTGTGCTTCTCCAAAGACATTTAGATTCAATCTTTCCCTGGTGTCTGCTAAATTTCTGTTGGAGATTAGGGATTTTTACTAGCAAGCATGTGAGCAATTGATTCATACATATGACATCTACACACTAAACTCTCAGACTGATCATGATAGAGAATATCAGATATTCGACAGCATTGAAATCTTAAAATATGTAGCTAAAAAAATACTGAGATTGATATGAGATCAAGAGGGGAATAAATGTGGTAGAATTATTATACATCCGTTTTGGATAATTCATACAATTGACTCAAGCCATAAATGAAATGCAGAAATAAAATTATCTTATTACGCAATAAGGTAAAGTCCATCTTTAAATGTGCTTAAAAATGCAAGAACCAGCACCATGTGTCGAATATTAGAAAATCTAGTGGGGTACACAACAGAACACATTTGGCACTGAGAAAATACTTATATTTATGTAGAAAATCATGAAGTCAAGTCAATGTTTAATACAACACTCCAAAAAACTGGGGCCTTCCGCAAAAAAACGTGAGATATTTGGTTCATGAAATCCCATATGCTTTCAGGTAAAATCACTCATCAAATAGCTTTATCACCAACATAACGATGAAAGCAAACTCTTCACTGCGTCCAACCAAAGATGAACACATCAGCATGCTATTTAAGTTTTGTCAGTGAAGGCATGCTGATTTTCTTAACACAGGCTGTTATTGTGATTATCAAGCTGAAGACTGCTTATTATTCACTAGCAAATATTGTGAGTAGCATGGTCACTCTTCAGATAGAATCCCCTACATACGGAAACAGGAGAATCAGAAAAATTAAAAATTAATCTATGTGCTTGAAGTTAACTAAAATAGGTGAATGAACTGCTCAGTAACTTTTACATAACTTCAGTCCCACCGATTACCTTGTCCTGTATCATTTATACATTTCCTTCCCTTAATAAAGATTAGTCATGATGACATCTAGACCAAAATGAGGGTGGCCACAGAGTCAAAGCTTCATATGACAAGCTTCAATCACAAAGAATTTGCAATCCCTCAAATGTCCATGTAATTCCAACAAAAGGAACATGGCCACAGAAAATGATCAAAATAAACATTGGCCATTCTTGAAAAATCTGAAGGCACCTCACCTGGAGAAACTTGAAACAAGCTACTATGAAAACTGAACTAAACAATACATGAAGTACTCATCCTGCGAGAAGGATGGGAAATCTGTACAGAATATTACATGTGCACTCAAACTTCATAAAATTTTGACACAGATTTCGCCCTGCAGGTGCCAATAACCTGGAACACTATAAATAACCAAAATCAACAATTAAATTACAAGCCTATAATAGAACAAAAGATTCTAAACCTTATTGTTGAGTAATATTATATGAAATCCAAGTCGCATAATTCAGGAGACTAATCGGCCGCGCAGTTTACAAACATAGAATTTCCTGCAAGAGAGGGACAGATAAAAAAAGAAACTATTTGCACGAAGCTTGACAAAAATCTAATAAAATTGCAACCGAAAAATCACCTCTATTTTCCGTGTGTACGAATTTGAGGAACGACATGCCAAAAGAATTGACAAATCGGATCAGATTGCATCATATCATCTTCTAAACAAAAATGAGTTAATTGACAGATACATAGCACATGAACCAGAGAGGGAATCAAGATCGGCATACAAAATTTGCAGGACAATTTCGCGAAAGAAAAAAATGGAAACAGGTAGCAGAAATTAATGGGCGATCGGAGGAACCATCATCACCGTACCCTCGATAAACACGATGCCGATCCGTTCCGTCGCGATTAGCGAACTAATTTTAGTTTGCTCCGGTTGGAGATTTTTAGATTAGGGTTCGTGGAGCAAAAGGGGCGGAAAGATCGATCGCTACGAAGCCGACGGCAACAGGAATCGGAGAGCGGAAGGAAAGGAAACAATTCAAGGAACCGCTGTTGCTTGCGAGTTCATAATTTGTGTTCCTTCTTCGCGTTGGCTTCGTTATTTATAGGCAAAGTAAAGTGGAAGTTTGGTTTTAATGTCTTAATATTTTTTTTCTCGTTGTCACCCTCCCGATTAAAAAAAGTTATAATTATACTTTGATATATTTTAATTATACTTTGATATTAAAATTATAAATAATTTAATTTAAAATAACTATGTAGTATTCAGTGAGTTCAATATATTTTAATTTTATTCATGATTATATTTTAAAATAAAATAAAATGATATTTTTCAAGAGAAATTTAAAATAATGATATTAGTTAGTTTATAATCATAATTTTTTATTATTTTTTATCTTTTCTCATGAAGTGTTTTTATCTATATTCAATTAGTTTCATAAATTTCAATTTTATTCAAAATATATTGTTAGAATAAAATGATTTTATTTTATTTTATTGTGTGACTTATCTTGTTCGAAGTTAATATTGACTTGTTTTATCTTAACATTTCATATATATATATATATATATATATTTCATTTTTAACAAATAAGAAACTAAATTGAAAACTTATCCATAACATACTCTCGTATGAATTTTTGTGTGTTTTCTGTTTTCCAAATGTTAGAAAGATTAAATCCTTTTTAAAAAGGACTCCATTATCAAAACAAACATAGTCCTAAATCGTAACTTAATAATATGCAACAGTGTACCAAACAATGATTAATAGTGGATTTAGTATGGATAAAACAAATATAATGAAATTTCAAAAGCATCATTATTAATAAATCTTCATGGGTATCGGCCTACGAGATGAATACGAAAAGAATTATAAGGCTACTGTAATACCAGCTGTTTTATGGATGTGTTTGGATTGAGAGAAAAATGAGGATAACTAAAAAAAGATAAAAGTTATCTTATTCAAATATTTTTTAAAAAAAATAAAAAATATTTTTTTAATTAATTAAAAATTATTATTCCTAATTTAAAATTAAATATTTTACCCTTCTCTTTCCTCTTATTACCTTCTCATTCCTTCTCTTCTCTTCTACCCTTCTATCCAAACATATCCGAAGAGTCAATTTTTAAATTACAGTAGTCATAACTTATTAAGCTTTTGAAATAATTGCATTAAAAAATTAAAAAGGAAATGGCCTATTTTTCTATTCGTTAGTATATAATTAAGTTTCATCAATGTATATAAAAGCAAATCTGACGTTAAACCATTACGTGTGAAACAGTTTTCTCTCCATTTGAAGTTTTGCTAATATTATTATTTGTCTAAATAATAACTTGGTGAAACAAGAGTTTGAAGTATTTTTTTGGGTTAAACGGTGGAAATAAGATTTGATTAGCCCTGGGCTTCACAGCGATAGATAGCAGCACGGTTGTATATTTCAGCTTAAAGGAGAATGATGCTATTTAGAACCCTCTCTTGTTTTCTTTCATGGTACTTCATGTGGTGATTAAGTGATAATGGGTCATGGATGAAAATAGATATTTGCTAAGAGAAAATGGTACAAAATATAAGGTTTCATCACATAAGTAAAGATGAAATCCACATGTTTATTGCACAAATGAGTTAGACTCATGATTATGAACTCAGTTACTAGCCAGGACTCTTGATTATGAACTCAGTTACTAGCCACTTCTAGTTACTCCTCCACTGCAAGACAAACAGACTTGCAGGTTTCTACATAACTCAACAAACTTTTATTTCAAAAAAATATAAGGCTAAATTATCTGATTGGAAGATGAATACCCTGAATCAAGCTGGAAAAAATCACTCTTATTAAGTCAGTATTGAACATCATCCCTAATTATACAATGAGTTCTACTTATCTATCAAATGAAATCATTGAATTCTTAGAAAAACACTCAAGGTCTTTCTTATGGTCATCAGATGGCACTAAAAAAGGGGCACACCTAATAAATTGGACAATTGTACAACTACCCAAGCATTTAGGAGGTCTCGGTATCAGGAACTTACAACATGTTAGAACCTCACTGTTAGCAAAAAGTAATTGATATATTGAATGGGAAATATGACCTGTAGGTAAACCTAGTTACCTGTAAATATGGATCCCTACACCCTTGGTCCTACTCCAATTCAACTAAGCAGATAGCTTGGAGCTGGAAACTCATACTTAACACCATGAATACAATTAAACTGGGTTTTAAAAACTTATAGAAAATGGCAGGAATACAAACATTTTGCATGACCCATAGATCTTCTGCACTCTTTTATCTTTTAAACCTTATTATGTTAATGTAAATGCAAATGTTGACCTTGCATCTCTTAGTGTAAATGATCTCATGACTAACAACTATTGGAACACCAATTTATTGCATGAACTGTTTGGCGATGCTTTAATTATTAATATTCTCTCTATACATTTGCCTGTAATGTCCCATGATGACCAGTGGGTCTGGGTGACGGATACCCATAAGTGTACCAATGCTAAATCAGTCTATAGATTCCTTACTGTGTCAGCCTCTCTCCCTCATTCTGATACATGGTCAGGGTGGAAGGAAATGTGGAATATCCCAAGCAAAAATTCATAACTTTCTCTGGAAATTGTTACACTGTAAACTTCCTACCAAAACTCTGATTCTAAACTTTGACTCTTCTATAGACCCAGCTTGTACCCTGTGTGGTCTGGATTGTGAGTCAGTTAGTCATCTTTTCTTTTGTTGCCCTATTAGTATTCAACTTTGGAACATCTTCCTTCCAACAACAGATGAACCTCTCTTTTTCTCATATGCACTCTTGGATACATGGTGACTGGTCACTTGAAGGAGAGAACCTATGTCACTCCTCCAAACTTACTCTTCGTTCACTTTTTTTCTTTCTGCCTTTGGGGGTTGTGGACTCTCAAGAACGATATCCACTTCAACTCTCGTCATTCTTCAATTCAGTCAATTTGGGAGAAGGTCTTGGTTTGCACTAAGGAATATGCTGAAGCACACACTCACAGTCTTGATGGACTCCCCGCCAATGACCCAACAAGGGTAAGGTGCGAGTCTCCCCTCCGGATTGGGTCAAACTCAATTCAGATGGGTCTTTTACTAGACCTAATGAGAGGGGAGGTGCAGGCTTTCTAATTAGATCGCCTAATGGAACTTTTATTGCTGCAGGTGCTTCAGAAAAACCTTGTTCATCAGTTCTAGAAGCTAAAGCTTGGGGCTTACGATGCATATTGATAAAGTGTTAGGAGACGGGCTTCAAAAGGGTGCAAATAGAAAGTGACTCCTCAACCTTAATTCACATACTCAACAAGAAGGAACGATGTCCATGACGCGTACGCGATATTTTACTTGATGTCGAACACGTCTGTAAATCTCTTGTTCAATATGTAGCGACCCATATTGCTAGAGATAACAATTGTCCAACTGACTATTTAGCCAACTTAGGGCGATGTACTCCTTTTGATAGCTTTTGGGAGGAGATACCACCTCATGGTCTCCTTAGTTTTTTGTATGCACACCTTAACTATTATCAAGGAAGATGAAATTTACTTCCTTCAAAAAAAAAGGTTTCTACATAACTGCAAGAGGAACCCAATGAGATAATGAAATAAACAATGTCCAAAAAAGTTTAGCATGTTCCGAGATGCACTGACCGCTCCATGGAGTCTTAGACAAGAAATAGATTACAAAAATTAAAGCTTTGGTTGCAATTCACTCTAGTTGGATTAAAGAAAAGTTAATTCATGAGATATCTTTGAAATCTTAGAGCATGTTTGGCACAGCTGTTGTCAATTCTACTTATCAATTATTTTAGAGTTATCTCCATGTTTGGTAAACTTTTATTTTTACTTATAAACAATAGGGTCCATCAATTTATAAGTTAAAATGAATATGTTGAGTAATCTAGCTTATTTTTATATGGCTTATAAGCTATTCAAGTTTGAATTTATCTGTTTACCCTTACTTTAAAATCTTGCTGATTGTTGTATGTTATTTTTTAAAGGTATTTAAGTAATTTAAATAAATAAGTGGCTTATCATTACTTTAGAATCAAACATATAACAACTTATTTTTTAAAATAAATTTAAACTCTTAAAATACTTATAAGTTTTACAACTTATAAGTGATTTTCTATCAGCAGACCTCAAACATCCTCTTAATCCCACCGGAGTAATTTATTTTTGGGCATTTGCATAATACAAAAATGCTATATTTTTTTAATCAAATCTTAAATGTTGTGGAGCCTACGGTTTGACATATAAGTTGTTTGGTTAAAATTAAAGAATAAGATATTAATTCAAGTCTTATTTTCCAATCAAATATGACCTACGTAAGCTAGAAATTTCTGATATTCATATTTTATAATCTGCATTTCAGGTATGTGATTCGTGTTTCACAATATATTTTTTCATTAGTATATTGATTCTTCTACTGAAGAAGAACCACAGCAATTCTTAAAACATTTCTTATTTGTTGGAAATGCCATAGTTCTCGGTGTTATATGAGAATCAATTACTATAAAGAAGAGATATCTCAGCTTGAATTTGAAAAGAAATGTCAAGTTGTCATCATCCAGAACGTCATGAAAAAGGGAAAATGAAACGAACGCCAAAACATGAATTATGTTTTCTCAAACGCTGCAGCTTATTTTCTGCACATCTATATGTGTAATCAAAATAATCTCAATTGCAATGGTGAAAAGAGATCTCAAAAGCACAGGTAGTGATCAAGCAAATTATCCATATGGCTTCCTATTATTACTAGGTAATAATACTGAAAAAGAAGTTAACAAAGCTAAATCAGAAACATGTTGAATGTCAACATGCTGAGATTCAAGTCTTCTTGGTCCTGATGTCATTGTCTGCTCCATTCATATATGATCCTCTAATCCCTAGTCCTTAAAAAGTTAGATTTCTATGAACATCATGAAGATATATAGATATACCACCTAATATGTTGATGACATTTGATGTGATTTATTTGATCAGAATTAATGAGCAAAAAGATAACATCATGGACTGTAGACACTTTTTAGACATCCTACTCAGGGGCGGAGTCTTCACTATTAAGTATAAAGATGAAAGATAAATATGTGAAGAGATTAAATGAGTGTCAAAATTTATAAAAAAATTAAAAAGTTGTTACTAATGATTAAAGAATATATATAGCTATGTGGACCTAATTATTAAACTACATAATGCATGATAACTATATAAATATATCAAATATATTAGATAAAATCGGTTATTAATTAAAATAAATATAGAAAAATAGGTATTTCAATATAGAAAAAGTATGTCAATGTTGGTTTCGTAATATATAAAATAATATAAATCTTTTGTGCAAGTAATAACTAAAAAAATTAAAACAAATATATATATATATAATAATACAATTTGTTATATGTTTGAAAAATATTGACGAATAATTAGGAAAGAAATAATACAAGATAATACTTAGGAAAAAATAATACAAGTTTGAAAGATTCTAAAAAAATAAGATAATAATTAGGAAAGAAAATTATTGTAAGGAAAATAAAATTTATTATCTAAGAAAAATAAAATTGATTAGGTGGTGAATAAGAATATTTAAAGTTGTTAATATATATATATGCGCAAACCCAACAAGTGGATTCAAACTCCGGTGGGTGAGAACATCTAAACTTGGTGTATCACTCGGCTAACTAGGTGGATATGAAAACTATGAAACGCTATTCAATATATTGGTGAGAAAAAATCGAGTGCCTCCACTTGCGGGCGTGGGGAGACATTTAGCGCCGCCCTTGATCCTAGTGAGTGATAAATTTCATATATATTTGATCCTTATAGTTCACAAAGCAAAGGTCAGAGGAAAAGGTGTCCTAAGTATTCCCATATTTCTAATTTTCCAGGGAAAATAAGCAATTTACTTGCAAGAAAACGTAAATATCACAAGTCTCACGATGCAAAGGATTAAACTGAACTAATGCAGAACCAAGTAACTCTGGAATTCACCTTTATGGTTGTTTTTATTTGTTTATATACCTTTGTGATTTCCAAGCAAAACAAGATATTAATCGACGGTGTTTAAGTAGCATGAATGAAGTGAGAAGCGGGCATAATTAAGCACAAACTTTGCAAATGTCTAGTGCACCCTGGGAAATTCATGAAGGTTAAGAAATGATCTCAAGGCAAAGAATCATCACAGTAGTACCACTCAAGTAATTCCAAGTCACATAACAAGTAATAACTAAACTAACAACTCAAAACTACAAGAGTAACATCATAGCTTCAAAGATTTCTTCTTCAGGAATCGTCCTGCTATTCCTTCTGCTGAAACCAAGGATGACATCATCAAGCTGTAGAGCTTGCCGTACCCGATGAAACAGAGGTTCATTATCAGCACCATCCTCAGCCCAGGGATGTCGACGGTGTAGAAACGCAACATGTTTCTTTCAACCACCTCCTACCCCCGAAATCAAGTTGATTTATTGTATTTTTGTATTTTTCTTATAAAAATGTCATAAATAAAAGTTTTAGAATTATATTTCAGCTTTTGTGATAGATATTAGAAATTGAGAAGCAAATTATCAGAACTGGTTTTTAAGCAACATCTTAGCTGACTTCTGATAATTCCTAAATTTAGTTATCTCAAGTTATGAGCCAGAAACATGACATTTGTATCTGGCCATTGCAGCAAAAAGTTTTAGTTGCTTATATTTTTGTAGTTCAATTCCATCATACAGTAATTAGATAACCTGCTACAATTTGAGCCCTTAATGACATTTGGCGATATAATCTTTGCAGGAATATTTTCTCATGACAAGCACAGAATTAATTCTCTTTAATTTTGTTGCTTCTTCCTCCTTTTCCTAACATCATGGTGTCATCTTCGTATCACATTTTTAGTTCTCTCTTCAAACATGGACCTCTTGAACTCTGAACCCATCTACAATGAGAAAGCAAAGAAATGTTTAAATGACAAGTTTTTATTGAAGACTAATGCTATTATCAGACCAACTGTAAGCATGATGTGATGTCTGAAACTATGAGAAACTTTAATATATAACAGTTTTCATTGTTCAGTAACTGCAGTTGGTGATGATTATCTTACCTGCATGACAAGTGCATACATGGGAAGAGTGATGTAGCTAGTAAGGAACTGGATGGCCACCCTGAGGAATCAAGCACAGGTATATTATTTGAGGATTGAATGTAGAAAAGACTGATTTTTCTAATATGTAATAATCATTCCATACTTACGCTAGTGTTACTCTTGCAATGGTTATTCTCCAATTCTCATGGTAACAAGATTTAAGACCAAATTCATACTGAAAGGGAATATAAGATCATATCAGAAAAGAAGAAGAAAACAACTTGACTAACTTCTCTAACTGCAATACTGCACATCTGCAAATCCAGAAAAATAGTGTGCATACCCAGATCCAAATGAAGAATGTGAGCTCAAATGCATTCTGTAGATCAAGCAAGCAGGTGCTTGTTAGCATCAGAATAAGCATATGAAAATATGTGAATTATATCAACGATTGCTTACCTGAAAAAAGGATAAGTGAAGCAGAAAAAGTATCAATCTTGGGTAACCAAACCAAAAAAGATCATCACTGGGCTGAACTAGAGGTGCTCCTGTTATTACCCTCATTTTCCTGTCTAGCTGAATTGCCAATTTTGCAACAATCATATGCAGCTTAGTTCCAACGGCCAATACCATCTATGAAACAATCCAGAGTCTGGTAAGGTAAATGATTGATTCACAATAAGACTCTAAAGAGCTAAAACTTCACCAACTCATACTTACAACTAAAGGGAAAAAGGAAAGCCAGAAGTATGAATACCATCCTAAAACATGTTAAACAACTGTGAGCAATCTGCACTAAGTCATCAGTAACAGATGCATATTTAAGACAATGCTCACCGTGGATATCAATAAGCATGAAAACGACTACAAGCATCCACATGGGAGGGCTGCAATAGCAAAATGTTTTAATTGATATTGTTTAGTTGTTTGCTTGATTAAGGACCTGAGATATTTGCTTCAAATGTCATCTAAAGAAAATCTGAACCTGATCCTAAGAACAATTTTGAAATCATCTTCTAACGATCTTTTGATGTATTTCTGAAAATTGAAAGCATTGTGCCTGGAGAAGTGAGCCTGAAATCACAGTTAACAATATTCAGCAAATTTTACAGAATAGATTCACAGGAGAGTAAACTGATGCACATTTGAATCTTACCATGATGAAGCCATGTCGTAGTGTGAGGTAATCAACTTTATCCACCGAATCATAGAATTGTCTTAAGAAGCACTTCTGCATGTTTCAGGTTTCACACATGCTAGTAAGATATATTTCAGATACCTTTAGCTGACAAAGACATGGAACCTTATATGGATTAAGCTTACAATCCACATATGAAGAGAGGTTTTTGTCTCCATATTTATATGCCTCCTCGCGAACGTGGTTTCCCTCATGATCCTAAACCTCTGTGGATCTGCATTAAATTAAACATGATCTTTATAAGCTCATGAATCCTATATGTTATTATTAGAACACAAAACAAATACACAAATAAGTACTTTTGCATTCACTTATTCCTTAACAAGTGTTCTTAGATTACAGTAAGAGGCGTTGGGATGTGTTGGAGATGGAGACTTGATCATCCAATTCCTATTGGCGTCGATCCAACTTGGCGGTGAGTTGGCGGGGGGTTGTAGGAGGGTAGCACCCCCCTGCCCGAAAGGCCGGGGGTTCGGGGGCGGAGCCCTCGAGAAAAATTTTTAGGGGTATATATGTATTTTTTCCATTCTGTGGACGGTTGCCCTAACTCCATCATATATATTTTATTTTTTGGAGCGATTATGTACCTGGTGGTTTTAAACATTAACATAGCGAAAAACTCTCTATGACGGTCGTAGACGTAGAAGATCCATCTCCGAACCACGTAAAATTTGTGTGTGTTTTTCCGTGTTTCTTGTGATCTTTTTATTTTTGTTCTTCGTATTTACCAACAGAATGGACTAAAACACTCCACTGAGATAGCTGTGAAAAGAACATATCCGACTACTACTCACCATTGGCGACCAGGTAGTTGGTTGTCTGCGTCTCCTTCTCCCAAGCTTTCCAACGCCTCATCTGTCAAGAAAAGGAAAAAGAACAGCACCAAAAAGCTATGAATTAACTCGACCGGCAAAAATTGAGCTGAAGCTTCACAAATTTGTGAGCATCAATGGATCAGTGGGTACTTTGGCTCTTCCAAGAATCATTGTGACTACACTGAAGAAGACATGCACGACAGCCAGCACGAAGATGAATATATGAAGCTGATGAATCCCTTCCTCGCTTACCAAAGAAACCATCCCCTGAAAATTGGAACAAACCAATCATTCATGTCTGATACAGAGACTGCAAATTAGAATTCTGTTCAAAGAACTTACTCTAGATGCACAGTGATCGGAAGAAGCCGAGCTATGGCCATGGCCAAGTCTGTGGCAAGGAAGCATGACTTCTGCTGCCTTTGCTGATATGCAGATGTGAGGAATGCGCCTTTGTGACGCAGACAAAATGAGAGATATGATCCCCAGAATCATCAACTCTGCACTCATGTGACTTAAAACTGCGAGTGAACAAGCCTCAAACATGCACGTACAGAATTCAAGGATCCATCCAACATTTTTACTTACCCTGTTTTAGCTTATCTATGGCATCATATAGTGCAACTTTGTGATGGCTCCTGAACCACTGCAGGCAGAGTTCTCAGCAGCTCAGAAGACATCGAGGAAGTATTGAAGCATGAGATACTGAGATGATACTTACGTTTCCTGTGGAGTTGATGAACTGGACCAGGAAGTACGAGATGGTGATGGCGAAGAAGAAGGCAGCAGCTGCAGCCCAAGTAGGGGTGTGCTCCAGAGAGATCTCCATTCCTGCTGCTGCTACTGCTGCTGCAACCAGGTGTTACTTGTGCAGCTACCACAAGCAGGGACTAACCAATAATGGATCACCAGGAGGTCTGATTCTAAGTGTAGGAGAACATGTTACATGCCTCTGGTGCTGGTACTAATTTGCAGTTTGGCATGTTTCTAGTTCCAGTGTATGGTAACATTTCCTTTTCAAGAGTCTAACATACCTGCAAGCACAGAACCCCGAAAACAAAACTTCTGAATATAAAATATTTAGATGATTTCTGCGACTGTCAAGAGTCAAAATTTGATCATTACGCGAAAACAAAAGCTTCCAACTATTCAAACTAAGATTTTGTTGATGCACCAAAACAAGTCCTACTCATTTCAAAAACAGTCGCTATGTATCTAGTAAAGTAAAGCGTGCATTATCAGTAACATACTTCTTGGAGATGGGGAATGGTCACTTGGTCTATTCGAGTTAGACTTTTTGATATATTTCAAAGTCAGATTACCTTGGCATTACTTCACAGCATTCAAAGAGTGAATCTAGTAGCTAAAGGCTGAAGCATGATGGTCCATCTGTATGCCAAAATATTCTGAAAAAGTTTTAAGTTCCAAAGGAAGCAATGGTATAAAAAAATCGGTCAACTTCCAAAATTTATCACATACTTATTTCTCTTACATCCACATGAGCAAGAAGCCAATGATGGTTGTGGAGCAGTAAAAATTGTTGTTTGTTAAGCATATATAAAAATTTGGGCAGATTACATTTCAAACATTTAAGCCTGCAGTGTTGATGTTTCTGAAAGTTTGTATTTTTGAAGTTTGAAAAAAGAAGTTTTTAATATCAAATCATTCGACCATTATTATTGGTAGCGGCTCTCTCACGAACTGAACTTGTCGAATAGACTTTTATCAGGACATAAAGTTTATTTAAATCATTGATTCAAACTCCCACAAACTTACAATGATAATCTTTCATCTGGCAAATGTTTGCCACTGAAAAATTAAAAACTATTATGATTATGGACTCATCAACTGAAACAATTGATCAAAGAAGTTGAGATAACTATTATGATTCTAAAAAAAATTGAGACTCTTGAGAATCTAATTGATTACGAGAAAACTTTTTTTAATAAGAAAATAAAAATTATGGGACAAAGTAATTCCATTAATTCAGAAACAAATTATAGAACTTTTCAAGTTTGTCAAAATTCAAAATAATAAACCAATGAGAATTAAAAAAAAATCTATGAGAAAACATGAAATAATTAACAAAAACGATGTCACTTTAATATTAAGATTTTTCTATAATCCGCAATATTAAAAAATCTTCATATATTCTCTCAATCTAATTTGACTTTTTGTTCTTTAAGAATAATTTCATCAAAGAGATTATTTTTTTTCCTTTCCTATGGCATTCGACGATTGTGATCACTAAGAGAAAAAAAGTTCCCTTTTTCATGTATCCACAACTCCTTCAGCTTTGGAGAGAGAAAATTTTATTTATATATTAATTGAGTAAAAGTCAAATTAATCTAATTACAAAAGTTTAAATCTTAATAAACTCTAATGGGTTAGATAGCTCAACTAAATTATCTTCCCTTTGAGATTCTCCATCAAAGAATCATTATTTGACTTTATGCCGATCGATTTGATATATTGTCTTTGTCTCCCCGTCTTTACCTAATTATTGAATATTTAGAATTGAATTATTTAGTAGAAGAATAATACTCCATTGCATATCATCTTCATCCATCACTTGTTCAACACTTCCAAATTTTTAAAATTTATATTATCACTGCTCTTACTTTTTGATATTGTGTAAAAGTTCTAAAACCAAAAATCTTTAAATTAGAATAAGAAAAAACTCTTGTGAATCCACACTTTTTGAAAAGGATCATAATTCAAAGAAATTGATGAAGATTTATTAATAATGTAATATACAATATTTGCATCTTCTCTTCAGAACATCTTTGTTAGCTTAGGGTTTGTTTGTTTTGATGTATTTGATGGTAGTTGAAATTTTAACACCGTAAATATAAATTCTACATTTATTTTGATGTAAAATTGACTACAATAAGTACTTGCAAATATCAAATGAGAAATTGTGTTGGAAATGCATTTACATGTAAACGCATTACATTAGAAAATAAAAACTAAGAAAAACAAAAAATAAAAGAAGAAAACATTTTAAAAAATAAAATAATAAATTTATATTTTGTTCGATTATTTATTTATTAATATATAATAAAAAATTTATTTTAAATAAATACTTATATCAATTTTTTTATTTCAATCAAATAATATAATTTATTTTTCAAAATTATATTTACTTCTATCCAAATAAAAAAAATAATTATTATAAATAAAAATTATAACAAAATTTCTAACTATAATTATTTACATTTAGAATTTATAATTATGTCAAACCAAATTATTCATTAATCATTCTCGTCATTTTGTCCTTAATCATTCTAGTCATTATGTTAGCAACACCATCATATTGTAGCTCGAGGCATGTCTTATCATGTCTAGTGTCATGATTTAGGGTATTATGTCTCGGTTAATGGAAAAAGAGGATAATGAAGAAAAATATAAAAACTACTATGTTTAGATAGAATTTTTTTTAAAATAAAAGAAACAATTAATCTCTTTTCTCTTTCTAATTAACTATAAATTATCATTCTTAAATTGAGGTTTTGAATTTTTTTATATTCCATTTTTTTCTCTCATTATATTTCTCTCTCTTTCCTTCCCTTTCCCTCCTCTATTTAAAGATATCCTTACAAAAATTAAAAATTTGAAATGTATATTCACCATCGTTATCTACTTGAAGACTTCAATACATTTATTTCACTTCTCTCGTTTCATCATAATATCTAATATTTTCTTTATATTAGATATCTAATATTTTCTTTATAACTAAATCACAGTTCACGAAACATCATCAGTAACAAAATATTTATTGAAACATATAAAATTAACATCAATGCGACCACACATATTAAAATATATCAAATTTAATTTATTTTTCTTTCCTTGGTGGATATAAAAGACACTCTAAACTACTTACCAAACAAAAAATTATTATGATTATTAAAAGTTTTACATTTTATAAGAGTAACGTAATTAAAAATGTCGCCGGGGATACAACTATTCACGTCAGAAGCTACTTTACTCCGTTGGTAAGAATTCAGAACTTATATTCTTATGAGCATTAGTCTTATAGGTTTGACTGTTAGGCAGAATAGACTGGAATAAGACTGGGAATTATAGTAAGCTTTTGTTTCTGAAGCTAAGACTATTTAGCCTTCCCTGTAGGATCTATCCTCATGTCATTTAGTTTTTTTTATAACATATATATCCATAAAATTATTAAGTTTCTTAAATTAATTATGTAAATGATCTGATCAAGTAAAAAGATATTGCAATTTATTTATGTCAAAATTAAATTTATATAGCCAAAAATTATTATATTAATTAGGTAGATATTGAGTAGCTCATATAACTACTAAAAAAAATATATTAACTACAAAATAAAATTTTATTGATGAAAAAAAAAAGTCTAAGAATCCTTCTAATGAGCAATGTTGTTGCGTGGAATTTTTTTTGTTTGCTATACAAAAAAAAATTGAGGGTTATGATTACAAATTAATGTGTCTATATTATTTATAGGCTTCCACGGTTCTATTATATGATTTCAATATGCTTGTTTTAACATGTAATATTTTACATAGTCAAATTCATAAATGTGTAATTTAATAATTAAATGCATTTTTGCATCAATATGACATATACGGAGACAAAAAAAAGAGTATTTGCATGAAATGGTTCATGATTTGTTGAGAGAGTGATGATTTAAACTTTTGATCAAAATGAAAAAAAAGGAAAAAGTGTTCATTTGTTTTCACGCACTCTCATATTAGTATATTAAACATTTACACATAAGATAAATACTCAATTTATATTTTCTAACTTACTTTTTTATACCAATAAAATACTGAACAGCTAGTTTTTTTTTTCAGATCCTAAAGTTTATCTTTAGCTCAAATTTATTTTAAATTATACAAAGGAGTCCAAGAAAATTTTAGAAAACTTATTTACTATGTTATAAACCAAGCTATAATTTATATAAATAAAATCTTTTCGACATGTATTATAATGCAGCAAGACATTCCATTATTAAGACAACAGTAAATTATCTATTTATCTCCTTTATTTCTGTTTTTGATTCAGCAGGGAGGGTTTTGCCTCGCTTTGTCATAATTCCACGCCAGAAAACCCCATTATCTTGCATTCACAGCCATGCAAGGATTTGCTCTCAACGTAGTCCGATGTGCACATTGGCCATGAGCGGCCATGTACTTCTGTCTGCTGCACAAGATTCCTTCCCCCGTCTGGACTCTGCCATGGACAGTGACCATGCTCCACCCCATGGCCTCATGATCTGTTCAAAGTCTTCTTCTTTTCCTTTGTTCCTGGGATATCTTTGTTCTCCATGATCTCAGTCGCCTAGAAAGTATTTATAAGTGACCCATCTTCCTGTTTTTGTTTAAGCAAGCATGGCTCTGCAGCACTCCTTGTTTACTGCTGCTTCTTCACTAGGCCTCCAAGATGTCATGGACAGGGTCTGATTCCAAGGGAACATTCTATCCTCAGTACTCTCTGGGTTTGTTCTCCAACCAGCAACAGCAACCACCACCAGTAATAAGATCCAAACCTGCACTTTTGACTCCAAAGCTGCTCTCTCAATCCTTAGTACCAGTTTCAGTAAGAAGCTTAAGCGAGGTAAATTAACTGCATATAATATAATGGATGCTCGAAAATAAATATCCCTGTAGCTAAACTTGTTAATTTTTTTTTATATTTGGATGAATGGATAACTAAAAGGCAAACACAAACCAGCTTCAGTAACGAAACCTCACATTATCTTTGAACTTTTGATGTTTGTTTATGGTAGAGTGTGCTGCAAGCTATAAAGAACAATGAATTTGTAGCTCAATGCAAACAACAAAAGAAGTCTGAGGAGATTGAATCTTGACATCAGATCACTCAGTTGCCATCCTCGAGCACTGCCCAGAGGTGCAGTTCTCTCCTGCCCTACGTTGCCTGTGCCAGGCCCAAGACTCCTGCAAAGGAGCTTGAGTGATGCGAAGTACTACTCAAGGATGAGCAGTCACAAGAACCTGTCTGATCTCAAAAGGTTTGAGCTGGAAGGTTTCATGGAGTTATGGCTTTGTGTTTCACAAGGATGGCTTGAGCCTGGAGTTGATGAACTTCGTGCAAGGAGCTGCAAAACCTTGGGGAAGGGTGCCAAGGAACAGGAATGGATCGGCAGGAGAAGGTTAGAAGACCATATCTTTTTGAGGCTTGGATGATAAACAGACCTGTGATACCAATTGTCAGACCACAGGTGCTGCCTAATTCTCCTGACGGAGCTGCAATTAAGAAGCGACTACAATTATATGGGCTAGGGATGTGGTGTCCATGATCCAACAGAATTACCACTTCAATAATGCCAAGGAACCATCCACTATCAGGCATTAAAACTTGAAGTGCATATTAAGTGTGTATCTAGTAGTCTTATGACTTTGTTCTTTGTTACAAGAAAAGAAATAAGTTATATGGTTGTAACCATAGTGGCATTGGTGTGATCCTCAACAAGGTTGTCGAGTTCGAGTTTCTACCTAAATTCGTTTTAGAGGGGGTAGATTCGTATCGTAAATTCGATACGTAAATACGTAGAGTTTAGATATAAAATTAATTTAATAATATCAAATATATTATTTTTTAAAATAGATCAAAATAATAAATTTGAATTCATAAATCACACAAACTCACAAAAAGAATCAACTATAATTCATTTTAAAATTGTCAAGTTCCAACGTAAGTTCAATTGATGTCATATAAATTCATATAGTCAACTCATAAAATTTATATATCGAACAAATATACATATAAAATAGTTACTACATTCTTCAAGATATATTTTATCTTTTAATTATTATTATATTGTCTTTGTTATTATAATTATCTTACCATATTAATTATTTCTTATAATATATTTGTTCATCATATTATCTATTTATCTAAGAATTATGGTATAGAAAATGAAATAGTAAAGAAAATTTTATTTGACAAACTAATATTAATATACAACTTGCAATAATGTTGTATTATTCTATTTTTTTACTATCTATTCTAATTTACTAAACATAGTAATAAATTATAAAATAGAAAACATAATGGTAAAAAAATAAAAGAGAAAAAAAATTAAAATAACTAGAAAACAAAAAAAAAATCTACTTAAAATTATACAAATGTTGGAGGTAATAAGATTTGAACCCATAATTAGTTGCATTTTCACATCCGACTAACCAAAAAGTCACTATAATATTTGTGTCATAAAGTCGTTGATTCGTTGTTGATGCGTAAAAACGTAAGTTTTTAATAAGTAAAAACGCTGGCGGATCAATATTTACCTATATTTAAGTTTCTACACCGAGTTAACTCGTTTTTGGACCCTAAAAACGTAAACTCGTAAGTTTTTAAGTACTAAAACTAGTTTTTGACAACTTTGGTCCTCAACGTTACTCAATTCTCATGAAATGACAATGAAACAACGTATATATAACTCTGAATGAGACCAATACATAAAAGTATAATTCCTAACAACAATTCTTACATTATGTGACTGTCAATATCATCTCATTGTTTACAGAAGATACCACATAAATATAGACAAGGATAAAAAAAGAAGTCCTGCCCATATACTTTCCGGTGCAGAGCCTCATTTCAAAACTCGACCTCAAGATAGTCTCCTTTGGGAGAATGGCCATGCACAAACTTGGACATATGCTTGTTACTGGAAAGAACAAGCCATGAAAATAGTGTGACCTTTTTTTTTCGGGTAAACAAAATAGTGTAACAAGCTTTTGATTTATTGAAACCGTAGCATGCCACTTCCATTTCAATGTTCAAACTGACGCCTAGAGTTGAAAGAACCTCAACCTACGGCACATTTTGCCTAGATTAGATTCTCTTCTGATGGTGGTGGGCGCTCAGGAATTACTGATACCATGGTGAGAAAGCTTAATGTCATAACAACGTCGGTCATTAGCGGACGAACAGAAGCCTCTTCTTGGAGGCACATTGCAGCAACAGCAACTGCTTGATTCAAGTCTTTCAGTGGGAAGTCATCTCCTAAAAGTTGATCAACTAACTCAGGAAATCTCTTCTGATCTCTGAACATGGGCATTGCCTGTTGGCATAAAACATTAGACTATGAAACCAGGTACACATTTGAGATTCCAAATCTAAGTTGATTGAATCAAAATACTGAACTTAACAAATTAAAAATGAAAACATACCCAAGCCACGAGATTTTGCTCATTTGTTGGTTTGCTTGTGTCCATGGCTCTTCTTCCTGTTATGAGCTCAAGCATGACCACTCCAAAACTGTATACATCCGACTTCACTGTTAATTGGCCTGATCTTGCATACTCAGGAGCACAATAGCCATAGGTGCCCATCACCCTCGAGGTAAGAGGTGATTTATCACCCATGGGACCTAGCTTCGCAAGTCCAAAATCGGAGAGTTTCGGATTGAAATCTTCATCAAGCAAGATATTGGATGACTTGAGATCCCGGTAGATCACAGGTGGGTTGGCCTTGTCATGTAGATATTCCAGACCTTGGGCGGCGCCATACGCGATTTTCATCCTCGTTTGCCAGCTGAGAGGCTTTCGATCCGATGGTAGATCTACCAACAAATAGCATACATCATTTAACCTCACATGATGCAAAACAAGAAATGTTTCCAAGCTAATGCATCTAAATAGATTCCAATACCGAACAAATGATCGTCTAGGGAGCCAGAAAACATGAACTCGTACACCAAAAGTCTCTGATCACCGTCTGCACAATATCCAATTAGGTTGACCAGATTTTGATGGTGGAGGAGGCTGAGCATCAAAACTTCAACAAGAAACTCCTTGTTGCCCTGGAACCCATTTCTGTCTAGTTGTTTAACAGCTACAGCCTAATTATATATCAATATGAACACAGCAAAAGTTATAGTCACTCTGTAAATGCTTATTAACAAAAAAAATGTCCTCAAGCATTTCTAAATTAAAAGTACCTGCCCTTTATCAAGGCAACCCTTGTAGACTCTGCCAAATCCTCCCTCTCCCAGGAGGCAATCAGGTCGGAAGTTCTTTGTGGCCGTCGCAAGCTCGCGGAAAGTGAACATCCTTGCTTCAATATTGCCATTACCAGCATCATTTTGGTTTCCTTCAGCATGATTATGTGGGTTATCTGCATATGATTGGTGGAGGAACAAAATATTAGTTTGATGGCTGTTTCTGGATTCAGTTTATACCAATGGCACATTGAGGAGCTCTAATCTTATAAAGCTAATTATGTAGATTCTCAAATCAGAACAGATTGAAACATGCCAAAGAAGGAACACATGAATATCGCATTTAAAACTTGTATACGTAAAATTCATACGAAATGTTTAGGTTTGTTTTTGGGTAGAAAGATTAAGTTTTCCCTTTCTTCATCTAACATCATGCCGGCATTTTATTAAATTCGATCGGAATCGACAGAAATGCTGCCAACTCACCGTTTCTCTTCACCGTGCCTACCTCAGGAACAGGGTCGTCCTCGCTGGAGTCGTTCTTCCTGGACGAGAAGCAAGGAAAGCAGCTCATTTCTCAGAAACGCTCCCGGCCTGGGAACTTCTCCACCGATTCCTGGAATCCCGCGGCAGGGGCATGTAAGACGCGGCGGCGGCGGCAGGGACGACGGAGGAGGAGGGATGGCGCTTCGGTCGGAGACGGCCCCCGAAGGACGCGAGGAGGACCTCCGGGGGAGGTCCCGAGGGGTTAGCAATGGCGGTGAGGGAGGGGGGAGAATTCGCCTCCTCGGCGGCCGTCGAGGGATGGCGATTCCGGTGGTGGCGGAAGAGGGAGCGGAGGAGGAGGAGGAGGTGGTGGTGGTCGCGAGAACTTTTTTTGGAAATGGAGAGACGAAGGAAGCGGTGGGCGCGAATTGAGGACGCATTTAAAGCTGGCTGGAGAGCCAGACGACGTGGATGCGCTTCCCTCCCCCGCCAAAAAAGGCACGGCGAAACGGCCGTCGGATCTGTGAAATCAAAGGATCTGACGGCGGATAAAAAAAAATTGCGTGGTCTCATTCCGAGCATAAGGTTTGGGTTGACGTGAGGCGTAGTGCTCTGCGGTGGGACCGGTTTTTGTATGCACTCAATTATTAATAAGCTTTAATTATTAAATTTGTTAAGATTATTTTTTTTTTCGTTTCTCAAGAAAGGTTACTAATCTACAAGAGAAATCAACCACTCGGAAGCTAATTGGTTAACATTATATTTCTAATAATTAAGTTTCCATACGGCTCATTAGTAAATAGAAATTATTAACATTATTATAATATTAATAATTATAGTTTGATTGATAAAAATAAAACTGTTGGAACAATAGTAATGATTAATTTCGAATTGAAGTAGCAAACTTAATTTATTTTTCTCCATGGAACTTCATGGAGGACAAGCTTAGGGGTCCGATGACTAAAAAAGGAAAAGAAATCTAGTTACAGAGTGGCGGCTTGCATAAAGAAACAAACAAAAAAACGTTTAAATGTTGTTTGGTTCTTAAAATTTTATTTCAAAAATAGAGATAGTTAATCTCAAAGAATCGATTAAATGCAAAAAAAAAAAGAAACAGACCAAAAGAAAAAACAACTAAGAACAACCAATTAACCAATTCTCGCCCTTCCTAGAATTTGTTTATTATATACCAATTATAATAGAACATTTTAGATACTTTTTCTCCTTTATAACAGTACAATATTTGACAGAACAAAAAAGCAAAAAGTTCAAGAACTATCAAATAAACCTTATTAGAAATATCATATACATTGTTTGCCAATTTTCCCTTTTGAATATTCGTATACCCTATTGCATCGTGCATAAAAATATAAGCCAAAATCTCTGCTGTCCATTTAAATAATTCTTTTAATAATTATATCCTATTACAGTGCAAAACGCTTTACAAAAGGATTTTGAGCCACCTTACGCGTTTTTGCATGTCCAAGGTTGAATCGTGCCACATTGCAACTAGCCAACACTTCATAACTGGAATGCTGTCCTTGGATTATGAAAAGTCGAGATGTGCACGACATTATCTGAAATAATAATTCTTCCTCATTGAACTCGAAGCTGTCAATTCAATTCAAATCAATACAATATGCACCTCAAATAATTAGGCCTCAATCGCAGTGTAAGAAAAATACCTGCAAAAGAATGAACAAGGGAAAAGAAATAGGATATTTCCCAACAAGAGAAAACGGCATTGCAAGTGTAAACTGAACCCTCAAAGTATTCACTCGGCTTAGACATGAAATGAACACAACATCCCTTATCTGGGAAAATAATAATTCAAACGTGATAAAAAAAATCAAAATAAGAATGTCCATAAGCCACTATTGACTACTACCTATTTCGTTCTTTTGGCAAATGTTTTAATAAGCGTGAAACAAGAGTCAAGTGGCTGCAGCATCCACGTTCAGAATATTATAACTCGGAGATATCTTCAAAAGATCATGGCATCCTTAAAATTTGGTCGTAGTCTTACTTCTTTTTGGCAGCAGACTTGGTAAACTTGGCACCAGATGGATCCTTTTTATCAACGCTCTTAATAACTCCAACTGCAACTGTTTGTCTCATGTCCCTTACAGCAAACCGACCAAGTGGGGGATATTCTGAGAAAGTTTCAACCACCATGGGCTTTGTTGGAATCATCTTAACAAAGCCAGCATCACCGTTCTTCAAAAACTTGGGCTCCTTCTCAAGTTCCTTACCAGATCGCCTGTCGATCTTAGTTAGGATCTCTGAGAACTTAACAGCAATGTGTGAGGTGTGGCAGTCGAGCACAGGGGCATATCCATTGCCAATTTGACCAGGGTGGTTCATTATAATAACTTGTGATGTGAAATTGGCAGCTTCCTTAGCAGGATCTTCCTTAGAGTTGGACGCAACAAAACCACGTTTCAAATCTTTGACGGCAACATTCTTAACATTAAATCCAACATTGTCACCAGGAAGTGCTTCTTGCAGAGCTTCATGGTGCATCTCGACAGATTTGACTTCAGTTGTCAACCCAGATGGACCAAAAGTAACAACCATGCCAGGCTTAAGAACCCCAGTTTCAACTCGTCCTACAGGTACAGTGCCAATGCCACCAATCTTGTAGACATCCTGAAGTGGGAGGCGAAGTGGTTTGTCTGATGGCCTCTTTGGCTCCTGGATTAAATCAAGAGCCTCAAGGAGGGTGGGACCCTTATACCAATCAAGATTAGTAGATCGTTCAATCATGTTATCACCTTCGAACCCAGAAATAGGTACAAAGGGAATTTTCTCTGGGTTGTAACCGACCTTCTTCAAGTAAGAGGAGACCTCTTTAACAATTTCATCATACCTAGACTTTGAGTATTTAGGGGTAGTAGCATCCATCTGTGCCATTAGGAAAAGAACGAAAAAAGAACAAGTCAGACAAAATGCTAACTGAAACATAAATCAATATGCTAAAATAAGGTAATGTGATCAAAATAATATCTACCAAAATGATGAAGCATAAAATTTGAAGATAACATGAATCTGCAGACAAGAATTATAACAATATGAAAAATCAGACTGGTTTTCATATGCTTACCTTGTTGCAACAGCAAATCATTTGCTTAACACCAAGGGTGAATGCAAGCAAAGCATGTTCACGGGTCTGTCCATCTTTTGATATACCGGCTTCAAAACCACCAGTTGTAGAGTCTATAATAAGGACTGCACAGTCAGCCTGAGAAGTACCCGTGATCATATTCTTAATGAAGTCACGATGTCCAGGAGCATCAATGACAGTGCAGTAGTACTTCGTGGTCTCGAACTTCCACAAAGCAATATCAATAGTGATACCACGCTCCCGCTCAGCCTTCAGCTTGTCCAAGACCCAAGCATATTTAAACGACCTCTTGTTCATTTCAGCAGCTTCCTTCTCAAACCGCTCAATCACACGCTTGTCAATGCCGCCAAGCTTATAAATAAGATGACCAGTAGTTGTCGACTTACCAGAGTCGACATGGCCAATAACCACAATATTGATGTGAACCTTTTCCTTACCCATAACTGCTGAAACAGATTACCTATATTAGAAGGATGCCAAAACTGTCACATAATGCATGGTCAAATAAATAGTATGATTATTTAGAGGGGACAAAGTAATGATATGATCAACCAAAGAAAAGCTATTGATTTGAGAAAACTAATTGTAGTAGCGACAAGAAAAAATTACATAAATGAACAATAATATTTATTTTTTAGTAAAACACGAGCCAAGAAATAAGAACGAATAGAACAACCAAGAAAGATAGCTTAACAAAGAAATGAAAGTAGAGCAAGTGATACCTTCATTCAAGTTGAAAGACCGACACTCTTAAGAGGGAAAACCAATATGTAAGAAAAAAACAAATTGAAGTATCAAGCTAACTTTAATCATGTTAACATCTCATACAAAAAAAAGATACAAATCCCTTTCCTTGCAATTGTTCTAATCTAACTACCATAAACAGAAACAAATAGGATGAATTATAAAATGCAAGCTGCAAACAATGTAAAGGTCCTTAAGAATATTAAAGTTATAAAATTTCACATACGTGAAAATGTGTATCAACTTGTAAACGTACATGTATCAACTTGTGGCGGATCAAGTTTGAGCGTAAACCTACACTTTTTAATATCAAATCATATTTTATTAGTTTCCACATGCATAAGACCCTTTAAGACAAAAAAGATGGATTTTACCTACTAAACAGTGAATACTGGATAGATGATTATTTCTATATGAAACCAGGAGAACCAAGTGTCAAACGAATGAAACAACCCAGTTAGCTCCATGGTGACATGGTGTCAAACTTCATTATAGGCCTCCAGGACAAAACCATCAAGATATAATTGGCAAACCTTGTGGCAGAAAAAAAGAGGCCAAAGTTCAATAACCTATGAACATTTGAGAGATCAACCAAACCACCGGAAGCAAATTAATCAACTGTGAACCAAGAGCTTTTTTTTTCTTTTGCCTCGAATTCAAGAACAAGAATGCAACATTTGGAGTGAAACCCATTCCACAGACCAATCCCAACTTGCCAAATCTTGGTCTAATTTACCGCCAAACAAAAATTTGGAAACAAAACTTTAGGAAAGATTTGAGACGCTGCATTAGAGAAAAATGCAGATATGAGAGATTTGCAGAAGGATTCACTACCTCTGGGTGGATCGGCGGATGAACGAAGCTTTAGGGCGAACGAGTAGTCGTCGGTGTTCCGCCGCGAGCCGACGAGGAGGAGGTTTTTTGAAAGGAGAGGTTCTTATAGGACAAGCTCTCACTGCTGTGCCATCTTAGGATGAATTTTGGACCGTTGGATTGAGTAAACTGACGGTCAAAGATGCACCGTTTCCAGTCAGTTTGATGGAAATCAGACGGACGTCACAAGCACAAACATATTGTCATCGGCCACTTGAAGGCATCACTATTACCCAAAAGCTGTTTAAAGCTAATTTTAAACAAAATAATTTAATAAAATATTAAGTAAAGGTAATAAATTAAATCAATGTGTAGGATAAATGGTACTCTAAACAGCATGAGCAAGATAAAGGAACGAAAGTGAACTATATGACTGAATGATAAAATCATTTTCCATTTATATAAATGTATTTTCAAACAATTATGATAACAATAACTACAAAAGTTTTGGATATTCATAAAGTTTGTATCTTGTACGCACATATTTCTTAATCTTGGTCGGTGAGCTTCTTGAAAAAAATTAGAAAATGTTTGAGAGAGCTTTTCTAAATACTTTTTCAAAAAAGTATGACTTTTTTTTTAACGTAAGAGTGTTTGATAATTTTTTTAATGCATGGAAGACAGCTATTTTTATTGTTTTCTTTTAAAGCAAGATTATCATCATGTGTTTGATAATTTTTTTAGTGCATGGAAGACAACTATTTTTGTTGTTTTTTTTAATGCAAGTTTATCATTATACTAGTGAAAGGTCTGTGATTCAAAATATTTATATCTTTTTTGACAAATTTAAGAATCTTCCAAACGGAGCTTTAGTCCAATGTATAAGTTACACGATCTCGAAAAAGGGAGAGGAGTGTCTAAATTCACAGCACAACACTCATTTCTTCGTCTTCATTACCGAATAAGAAAAAATTATGTAAAGCTCTTGCAACAATTAATAATAAGAGTTTCACATATTTTCATCTTTTTAAATTTGATTTAGTTTTGACTCTCATTGAACCAGAATATCTCGTTCTAAGTAATCTTCATAGTATTCAAAATTATTAATTTCGACTCACTTTTATCATTTCGAATTAAACAACTAAGTACGAGGATTGAGATTCTCAATCTTATTATTTACTTTTAAAAAAAATCAAAATCAAGATATAAAGAAATTACTTATCGCTTAACTCCGACTTTTATTAACTTGTTTGGTGAGCTTCTTGGAAAAATGTGCTTGGAAAGCTTTTCTGAATACTTTTTTTAAAAAGTATAACATGAGAGTATTTGATAATTTTTTTAGGACGTGAAAGATAATTATTTTTGTTACTTTATTTTAAAGTAATATTATCCTCATGTGATTGAAAGGTCTGTGATTCAAAGCACTCGTGCTTTTTTTTTACAAATGTAAAGGTGCGTTTGAAAGTGCTTTTGGAGAGAGCTTTTATAAAAAAATTAACTTACTTTTTAATCTATAATTATTTGGTGAGATTTTTTTTCACTGCTTTTTTGCACTGAATTTGGAAAATACAGCAGTTTTTACTGTTTTCCTACAAAGCTAAGAGATGATCCTGGAGAGAAAAGCAGTGTACATAAAAGCAAGTTAGCTTTTTTCACATATGAGATGTTTCCCAAACCCTAAGAATCTCTCAAACGTAGTTTTTGTTCAATGTACAAGTTGCACGATCTCAATAAGGGAGGGAGCGATTGGGCTCTCCTCCCAAGCAGTGTCTAAATTCACAGCATAACAATCGTACCTCCGTCTCCACTGTCGAGTAAGAAAAAAATGTGAAGCTCTTGCAACAATTAATAATAAGAGTTTCGCACATTTTCATCTTTTTAAATTTGATTTAGTTTTGACTCTCATTGAATCTGAATGTCTTATTCTAGGTAATCTTCACAGTATTCAAAACGGCTAATTTCGAAAAAAAATATCATTTCAAATTAAATATCTAAGGTACAATGACTGAGATTCTCAACCTTATTATTTATTCAAAAAAAATCAAAATCAAGATTTTAAAAAAATACTTTATCGCTCAACTCCGACTTTTATTAACTTGTTTGAGTGTCTTTGAGATATAGTGATTGGAACAATAATTCATTATTTTTAAAATTTAAGTTAGCTTTAACGACGGCAAAAAGTAGTATATTGGACTTTAAATTTTGATATCATCAAGTTAATCAATTAAAGAAATATTATTTATTTTTTTTATTTCGACTCTGATTGCTCATATGTTACATGCGAGTATTAAAAATAAATAAATAAACTCGTTTTAACCATATTTTTAGAGAAAAAAAAGTCGCTACATCCCCGGGGAAAAAATTAAAAACTTTTTTAACCTGGTAAATTCATTCAAATATTTTAATTTTGTGATTATTTAAAACGAGAATTTTTAAGAAGAAGGTTTAGTAGGAATTAAAATTTTTGTTTTGCAAAACATGACAAATCCCGGTCCAACTGCTCCCAGAGACACAACACGGCCCACATCTTCCGTATCCGGAAACAGGGCCCATACCGAGTTCAACTGTAAAATGTAAACAAATGAAACGAACACGCGATCGAGAAAAAAAAAGGAGGGGGAGTAAGAGTTGAGCGAATAGGAGAAGTCGAGCGCCGGTGTGGAAACCCTAGGAGCGGCGTCCGGCCGTACGAGGAAGCAGGCACCGGCGTCGCCGGTCGGGATAACCCGCGCCATAAGGATCTCCTGGATGCTTATTTCCACCTCGATAAGCCTCCATCTTCAAAAATGGTGAACTTTCTGCGATTTGTCTCTCTTTACTTTTTGATCGCGCACGGTTCGATGTCATTAGAAGGCATACTTGTTTTGATTCTTTGGTATATCTTAATCTTAAGGGGTTTAAGTGACTTAACTGGGGAATTTTAGTTGCAATTGATGCTTGTTTATGATGATTAGATCGCGTTTATCTGGGAAAATATGCAGGGAATCGCATAAAAGAGCCTCCTTTCTTGTGAGGTTTCCTTTCTTTCTTTTACTTTTACATTTAGCAGAGAAACTTGCCGTCAGTGGTTTGATGACTTAGCAGAGGGCATAATTGTTTGCATCTTACTCGAGTAAAGATATCATCTTGATTTAACTTTTAGTTGGAAATAAAGTTAGATAAATATTTGGGAAGCTATCTGGTGAGCTAATTTTTTAAGCAACATGGCCTTGTTTTCTCAAAAAAATTGGGAATATTTAGTTCACTGTTCTACATATAAGTTTTCTAGTGAAGCAAGTTTGTTTTGGTCAAAGAAGTATTTGGTTCAGGTTGTTGTTATACATGCTTAATAACCTTACTGGTAGAACTAATGTGATAATCATTAGTTCTAACAGTAAATGATCTTTTGTTTTCGAGAAAGCAGTTGGTGATTGTAACAGCTTATTTCTATGGCCAATGTATTTTGGTCAAATTAGCTGAGTAAACTTTTATTAGCAACTGGTTTTGAATGTGTTGTGTTTTTTTATTGTGTATTGGTTCTGTTCTAGGCTACACCTCTAATAGCTGGCATGGCAGTTGCTGTAGCTGCTCTTGCCGGCAAGTATGGGATTCAAGCTTGGAATGCATACAAAGCACGTCCAGTTGTTCCACGTTTGCGCAAGTTTTACGAAGGGGGGTTCCAACCTACCATGACTAGAAGGGAAGCTTCTCTTATTCTTGGGGTTAGGTATGTGTCATCTATTACTAAGAAGCTTTTAATGCTGCAGTTGCTGCTTCTGTCAGATTATATTTGATATGATTACACTAGATTCTCTAGGTTATGATTTGCAAATGGAATTATGTATGATTGGAATTTGTTGCAACAGCTATTAATAGTTTAAACTAACTCAATTATTTAACTTTATCTTGAATATTGGTATTGATATTTAATAGTTATCTTCCTTTGGAGATTAGAGACTGCAAGTTAACTTGTGTCCAAATGTGTTTCATACTCATAGAAATACAGGACAGTGCTTACAAAAGCAAAGAAGAAATAAGGAAATTAGGAAAATGGTTGCTAAAATTAAAATGGACACTTTTAGGGTAAGTGACAAATTTCTCCATCTAGATTAATACTATTGTTTTCGAAGAATGACAAGAAAAATGGTTTAGGGTTTCAAATTGCTACATATATATTTTTGGAATATAGAAAGAAATCCATTTAGTAGGTGGATCAAAAGATAAGATATTTCATATCTTGAACGACATGTTAGTCTGAATATTTCTTTGCCTTTTTACCACCAATAGGAAAATACAGCATTGAAACTTATATATATAGCACGTGTGTGCGCGCGCGCATATATATATATATGAGGCATATTAGCGTGCATACACAAATTGTGTATGCACCGTGCATGCACACACTATGGGCCTTTGGATAGTATCACTTTCAATCTGATGGTCCAAAACATAGATAATCTGCATCGTTGGATTAAATTGATACTGATCCAAAGACCCATAGTGTGTGTATGCACGCTAATATTACTATATATATTATGTGTTTTGTAACTCTAAGTAGAAAATTATCCATCTATAAGAACTTAGGTGTAATATAGAGCCCAAAAGAAAGCATATATACATGGATACATCTAAGCTATTACATCAAGAATTACATTATACATATACATACATATATATACAAAACAATGTCAAGCTGGAGAATGTATGATTGACTTAGTAACAAGTCATCTGAAAACTTTAAATTCATTTTTGGATAACACAAACAATGGCCTTGTAAATTGAAGAGTAGGACTAAGTTTAAGTTGGGATAAGGTAGCCACTTAGTATAAAGTGAGATCCTCACGTATCCCCTGGGTACTGAACTTAGGCCCCATATTTTAATACATAGTCTGTGTTAATGAAAATACTGGAAGCCCCCTCAAAAAAAAAAAAAGATAGACTACAGAGCCTGGTAGTTGTTGTCGCTGCCTTAGCAAAATTTGGTTCCACAGAGGCGACAGTCTTTAACTACCATATCAAAATATGGTTGATAGGCACACAACAATATCTAAACTTGAAACCATAGACGCTAGAGAAACCGTTTGCAAGAGACTAACAAAAGTTTTCTGTCACATAAATTAGAGTGCACACAAGTCTCTGTTTGTTAAGAGAAGTATGTGAAAATCAAAGAGAGTCCTAATATAAAATATTCATAGGCTTTTAGGGGACATCTCTAAAATGGTCTTGTTCATGATTAGCTTCATGGAAAATATGGTTGACTACAGAATATTCTAAATAAGATAGATAATCCCAAACAATCGGTCCGGAGATTCCTAATTGGCCAAGGACATTCTGCTTTCTTCTTAACAATGTCGAGAAGGCTTGAGGGGCCACATTGAATATGGACATGTTTGATACCGACATTTTAGCAATCCACACCTTAGAATGTTTCTGCCTACAGAAACTACTGAACAAAAAATCTTTTTTGCAGATGCAACTTTCTGCCATAGCTTATATTTTACATTTGGTTAAAAGATACTATAGATAACATCAAATTACATGACCTAAGTTCTGTACCTCAAAAACTTTCCAGTGTGGAAGTTTTTCTTTTACAATGTTCAGCGAGGAAGTTTTAGGTCATATTTTGAAATCACATTGGTTTAATGAGGACAAACTCTTTAAACAATTTATTTCTTATATGTCCTAATTCCAAATAAGTTAACCAAATGATACTAAGAAATAAGTTGGTTAACAGATTGTCTATGTACTTTCTAATATGCCATCATCCATTCAGCATCTTGCTACTAAACCTACCAAAAAATACATCCTCCTGATTCTACGAGCATAGGCACCTGTTTTATTTTTGCCTAGTCATGATGCGAACCTTATTTCCTTCGGTTACAGAGAGAGTGCACCTCCAGATAAAGTAAAAGAAGCTCACAGGAAAGTGATGGTAGCTAACCATCCAGATGCAGGAGGAAGTCATTACCTTGCTTCGAAGATTAATGAGGCGAAAGATATGCTGCTTGGGAAGACCAAGGGTGGTGGATCTGCATTTTAGTTGCCGTAGCAGAGGATTCTACCTGGCACTCTCATTTCATATGGGTATTGATCATAAATCAGGCTCTTTGGAAAATGTTTGAAGCCCATTCCAGAATATGAACTACCATTGTCAAGCTTCACTTTAATTTCAAAAGTTGGTGGAAGATGATTTATAAGAGAACAAGGTTCCATGGAGCTTAATATACTCGATCTTGTTCTCCTTCATTTTCTGTAACAAATCTATACACATTGGTTTTAATCATACAAGGAAATTTGAATTCTGAGTTCCTGAAGAATCTCAATGTAATTTTGATTTACTGTTCTTGATTGTTCCCAGAGGAACAATGCACTCCTCATTGTGTTCTCTTGGAACTCAATAACTATGTAGCATCCATAATTGAGCCTGAATTTTAAATTAGCAGGCTTTTTTTTACTGTGCATGCAGCCTATTGTGGATTACAAATTTACTTCGCAAGTGCTCATGATAATTGAGTTTCTTGTATTCTGCTAGTGCAGATAAAATCATCAGTCTCTCTATGCTCAACACTCTAGCCAACAGGACACTTTCATTATCCTTGTGTTCGTTGGTATTACAAACACAAGAAAGCACATATAGAAGAGGTGCTGGCAAGTCATAGTAACAATATGAGTCTGACCAGGAAGTAACTTTTGGAAGCTCAAACCAGAGAATAATTGGATACCCATAGATGTGTCATCACAAGAGAGAAACCTTCTGTATCCATGCACTTTCTGCCATTTTTTGCCACTCAACAGGTCTTACCTTCTCCCTCCATTGTTTATTGTTCTGTCTGCCTTGGCGACGGAATCCTTCAATAAGGCAATTTCCACCTTTGGAGGGACTGAAAGCCTTCTAGCATTTGGAGATGAGACAGTGCTCTTATCTGCTGTTGCAGGAAATGAGAGACGCTTCTTTACTGAGATAACTGATCCCTTATCTGAATTTGCGGCACTCTCTTTCAGCGGACTATGCAACTGGGACTTGGCCTTCGCTGCTGATACTGAGGATGACACGGAACTTGTGATGGCTGGAGAGCTTGCCGAGCTTTCATCAGAAGACCCTCCAATGCTGAGCCTCCTCATCCTCTCTGACGTGGTGCTTCTTGAGTCGTCATCCTTCGTTCCACAAACTCCTAGTGGACTTGCTGATTTCTTACTTCCCCCGGGCGAAGGTGGCGGCTTAGAAGATGGTGTCGAAGGCCGCTTAGAAGGTGGTGTGAAAGGTGACTGACGGCTAGGAGGCCTGCTTCTCTGAGCTGCCGGGGTGCCTTCCGAATTGCTATCATGGTGAACATTGGTTTTAGCCTTCTCCTGCACGGTGCTGTTGTTTGCACTCTTTGTGGAAGCTTGGTCACTTGTTTCTCCTGCGTTGCGGCTCTCCCAAGGTCTTGCTGCCATCCAGCGCTCCAGCCAGCTCCAGCCCCATTGTGGATTGTTCACGTCTGAGAACACTGGAGCCACTGCTCTGGAAGAGCTTTTCCACTGTTGGAGAGGAAAATTTTGTGGAGTCAATGCTTTCTAGTCATGATTCTTTAAGTGATAATGAAATCAGCACCCCAACATTCCTTGGAGGATAACAACAAATGAGGAGACAATGGCTAAAGACATAGTCATAACTTAGTAAAATCGGAAGAGTCGAGTCAAATTCGAGTACCTGATGCGAAAATGCATAAGCCAGTGCTCTTTCTCTTCTCATAGCAGCTTCTTGTTTGTTCAATAACTTTGCTTCCATCTTCTCTTTGGAATGAAGACTGGCATTCCATTCTTCTCCGGTCTATCAGAGATCAGAAAATTAGTAGCCTAAAGAGGGCGGTGTTCGAACTCTTGCAAGTAAAAACTGGAAAGAGAAATAACAGATATGAACCGAGTTCCATTGACTGTCATATGCACACTTGGCAAGTTTATTGGCATACTAAATTGTTTGATGTGACAAAATGTGCCGTATTTATTAGTCCCATGAAATGTGGATATTCAACCTTCCATGTATCAAGTTAGGATTCATTTATTGGTTTCTGTAGATTCTACTCCAAGGGTGAAACATCAAGTTAACCTCGCCTTATAAAGTACATTGAGGACTTTACTAAAGTTATTTTGGATTATGTAATCAGTATGATGCTCCTAATGAAAGAAGCCTCACCTTCAATTTTTCTAGTTCCCTTTCTTGTTTCAGTTGCAATTGTCTTCGAAGAGATTGGTTTTCCTCTGTCATTCTGATTTTCCTTGAGCTTATCTGCGATTGAACTTTCGACAGTGCCTGCATGATGTGCAATGTGTTCGAGGTTTGACGCTTAACCGCGTCGCCGTCAATTATTTCCTTCAACCTAACTAATCTTCTCAAGTCCCGCAATGCTTTCTTTGCCTTTACAAGAATTTGGTAGATTCAGTAAGTAACCACATCATTAGAAACCAGAAAACAAACTTAAAACAATGAGCATACAAGAACTAGATCAACATGATAACCAAAAAAAAAAAAGTGTTAGCTTCATTAGATGATAAATACTTTGACAAAACAGTTGATGATGAAGTTGAACCTCGAATTTCAAGCAATGTTTTCTTTGATACTGAGGATAGCTCTTGGGCAATGGCTTGCACTATCTATCACATCATATGTAAAACACATTGACATCTATTTGCCTCTGTATATTGTTTTCAGTATGATGTGGAAGTGCTGATAATGTAAAGAAAAGGAGAAAGAGGTTACCATGTATCCTCGGAAAGTCGTTTGTATCTTAATTGCTGCAGTTTCTTCCTTTGATTTGCCTGTAACTCGGACTGCGGAATTGGCGGTGAGGCGAACAACCGCTGCTGCAGCCTGTGCAGCAATAGCTGCAGCTTCTGCAGCAACAGCACTTGCAAGAGCCACAGAGTAAGCATGCTTGCTCTGTCCATCCTCTTTCTCAGTCACATTCACCTCTCTAATTGGAGGTGGTGGCAGAGGTTGAGGAGCAGCATCACATACAGTGGTATCGGCAATTTTAGGAGCGACCGGATCAGGGTCCTTTGATCCATTGAACTGTGATTCCTTCGACTTCTCACTCTTCTGATTGATATAGAAGTTTCACATTTTATGCAGACTACACAGACAAATGTATCTAAAATTTAAAGAAGAACAAGAATTCCTCACCAGATTTTTCTTATCATCGGATTCTCCAGCAAATAGTCTCTTGAAAGAGAGAAACCACTTGCTTTGCCTCCCCATGTCCTCCTCCCTCTTCTTCTTTTGAATAGTCTCAAAACTATGTGAAAATCTGATGAAATGATCATTCAAAGAAGGTTCAGAATCTTCATATCAGTCTGCCTTTTCTTTGTCCAAATGAAAAACACCAAAAGAATTCACAACAAAATGAAGCCTTGTATTGAACAAAGTTGATAAAGCAACTCAGAAAACTCTCAACTCTTGACGTAAAACCAGCTGCAAGAAAGAATTATTGGAAACCATATAATCGTCCAATTTCAGAGATAGAACTCCACAAAGATCTCATCTTTTCCCTCAAAACAAAAGCCAGAGCTCGGAAATCACATGAAAACAGCAGAAAACAAGCACAGTAATAACACGTTCACACGAAATCATCCAATCATTTTGAGCTTTATGAAAGGTCTGCAAAAGTTGAATCTTTCCAAAATAAACGAAACAGCAATGCAAAAAGACACCTGAATCTTTCAAAGGTCTCATCTTTCCAGAGAAAAGAAAACAAAACCCAGCAATCACAGACGACGGCAACCGTCCAGGTCTCTCGTACGTCAAGCTCTCAATTGTCCAAGAAGAAACCAAGCAACAACACCAAAGCACACAGGGAGCAGCAAAAAACAGGACCTCTCAAATTCCAAGCCAAGTACCTGGTAATGCAGGGGAAACGACCCACGCGCCAAAAAGGTTCCTCAGCTTTCTCTCTCTCTCATCTGTGATCGCCTCATCTAAGACAAACGCAACGAGGACAAAAAAGAGCATTGAATCAAATGGATAAAAGAGAGAGAAACAATTCGCCTTTGCTCTGAAACTTTTCTGAGGAGCAATCAATTCAGAAGAGAAAAAAGACCTGATCTTTGACCGGCAGCAGTCTACGGCTATCAATTCAGGCAGCTCCCGTCCGTTGGCACGACCGGCAGGTTACAGGAGGCGAAGGGCGTGGGACACGAACGACCTCTCGTCTCCCTCTGTATCTATCTATTTGCGTTTTTTGACAACGGGTTCCATTTTTTAAGTTTCAGTTTTCTGTTTATAAGGCAATTTTTAAAACCGGTCCCCAAATATTTATCATATTTGCATAGAATTTTTTTCCTTTTTGCTTTTAATAGGTCCAAGTCTTTTGTCATTTTTACATAAAAAGACATCAGCAAATAAAAATGGCTTGGAAATATTAATTCATTATTTATATACAAATTTAGAGATATGTGGGCGGCAAAGTTTTGTCTAAAATTATATCTTAAAAATAAAGTTGCCGGACGAGTTATTTTAAAGGAATTCATAATAAAAATATAATTTAAGAAAGTAATATTTTAGAAGATATTTTTTTCCGGATGTGTTATACATGACTTTTAAATATGAAAAAAATATTTTAAAAGTAAAGCATTGTGAGATAACAAAAAGATTATTTGAAAAGTGAAGTTTTTTTAAAAGTTTTGTCCATTGTTTTTTATCAACATAAAATTATTTGAAATATATTTCATACTTCTACGTGAAATTTTATTAGTGTATTCTTTTATCTGTGGTATTATGTGTAGGATTCTTCTGCGATATCGACAAAATGAAGGGACCGCTTGCAAAAAACGAAATCTTTGTCTGAGCTAATGAAACGTCCACATCGCTGGACTGTGGATTTTACTAATAAAATGATCGGTTTAGCCTCAAAACCTTAATTTTAAAGAATAGAATCTTATAGATATTTATGGTTTCATTTATTTTGTAAAACTTTATCACTTTTTATATTGTGACCCCTTTTGTAACATTAATAAAATACTAAACTTAAAAATATCATAACAGGAATTTAACATTTAATAAATCCTACCTGTGCGAACAGGTATCCCGTATCGTTCTTGAGCTTAACCCCTACGTGACTTCCTGTCACTCCAATATTATTCACGTCAGTTTCGTTTGAGCACTTATCTCCTATCATAGTTAATGATTGAAGCATGAAGGAACGAGCAGAAACAACTTTAGGATACTACAGTTTGATCTTATTTAACTAAATTTTGTGCTGACATTTTTGTTATTATAATTTTGGCTTTGTTTTTTGTAGTGCAGAGTGCTTGATGGATACTTCAACACAGGATACTTCAGCCATGTCTGCTGCTTGTTTCATCCTCCATCTCTGAACAAGATAAGAATTCAAAAGGCAAAACAAAGCTTGCTTTCTAGGAGACTTGCTATGAACTGCTGTTTGTGCCTTAAAACCCTATTTCTTTCTTTTCATAACTTGAAATATGTTCTTCCAGTTTTAATCACGAGAGAAACTAATGTACAAGAGGGTTGCATGCATATAAAAGAACACTTCCTTTGTCCTTCTACAAATGAACATAACCCATAGTTTTGGCTTTTGATCGCTGGCCTTTCTGCCTCCCTGTGATCTTATATGCACAAAGTTTGACACAGAAACAGTTATCTGATCATAAACAACAGAGGAGCTAGTAATTAATCGAGGAAGCATTGTTGCTTTTGCTTCCTCTCTTCCCGCAGGATATGTGTTCATTTGCAACTCCACTGAGCAAAACAGCAGAGTGCTGCTCCCCTCCTGTTACTTCCTGTATCCATCTCAACCATTTTTGGCTCTTGGAAGAGAAGAGCATCAATTTCGGACAGTTAAACTTCACCAAAAGATTTCCTATTTGAACTAAATCATCATTAAAAAGTTGTCATTATACAAGGATTCAAGGATCCAACTAACATAAAAAAATGACAACCCCTAAGTACAATAGCATACAAAACACAAATTACCTTGAGACAGATACGAGGTAAAGGAAGGCAATGAGGACGGCTGCTGCGTGGACAGCGGAGAGACGAACAATGAGGCCGGCAGCCACAATAGGTGAAGGGAGAAAATGAAATCACATATTGCAGGAAAGAAAGGTCAATGGGTCTTGGGTTTTCTATCTTATAAAACAGACAAATGTCACTAACTATACAACCTATTTACAAAATTACCAGCCCATTTTGTAAGAAATTATTTTCTAAATTTTATGTTAATCATGTTTATCTTTTCATTTTCTAAAGAAATGTAAAATGAAAACAGAAATACTCAAGCCAAGCAGGGCCTTAACCCTCTTATGTTCACTAACTTCATCACATTCATGCGACTATTATACTCAGATCAGCCTGTTCATAAGTTGCAAGTTTAGTAGCAAAACTAGAAAGGCTCGACAGTAATTTCAATGTGCAAGCCCTAGACGATGAGCCTAACAATAATTGTCATCTTCAAAATAAGATTCATCTGTACAATCTTCATTGTGAAAGTTAGAATCAATAGTACTCATCAGAAGAATCATCATCGAAGTCAGAATCTTCGGTATCATTGTACATGATGTTTCTCTCATCCCACAAAGGGCAGGAACATGTAGCTTTTTTGTTCTTCCACTCAGCTCCACAGGTATAGCAAAATTCATAACCACATCTGCAAAACAAAACAGCACAAATTTCCGTCAACACAAAAGAAGGTAAGAGGGAGAACAAACTTTAAAAAACAAGAAATTGATTCTAATCATATCTTGATTTTGATTCAACGGAAACCACGACCTGCATGTCATATGGAAACAACCCTCAGCGAGCTCAATCATGTTATTGCATTTAGTACATTGGCGCCATAACTTTTGTCTTGCAAGATTTTTTAACTTCGCTTCTTCTGCGTGTGGCTGTGGGCGCAACATCTTGTATCTATGACATGACAAATCTGAATGCCATGGAACCTTACAGTTAATGCAAAATAAGCCATTGCATTTGGTACATCTTCTAACTGCAGAGGAAATACTGTTAGATGTCCCCTCAATGCATAATGCTTCACGTAATGACATCAGAGCAGAGCATTTTGGGTATGGACAATAAACTTTCTCATTTGCAGGAATTAATGATTCCTTAATGCGCTGAGCCATAATCTCCAGTGTCTTAGGTTGTAGAAACTTGCTTGCACCTTCTACATTAAGCTTAACATTGCACCCAACTTGGGGGCACCCAGGGAGTATTCCATGAAGCAACTTGACTTCCACATGCTGCCTCATACATGAAAAGCAAAAACGGTGTGAACAGCCATCGACACTGAACATCTGAGAAGGATCAACAAGTTCCAGGCAGATAGTACAGTTCTCCCACAGGTCATGGTTGTCACCTGAGTTAACATCTTTCGATATCTGAGTTTTTATAGACTCCCTTGCTAACTTGAAAACAAATTTGACATGACATCTTGGAATCAAAATGAGTTGACTTTTACTGAACTTCCTTTGTAGCAGACGCACTTGTTCAACTGCATTAGCAATCTTATACCTTTTTGTACCCCATATGCCTGTGACCTGCAATTGGTTTGGCACCACTTCAGGATTCAATGCAAAAACGAACAAGTCACACAAACAGTAGGATATCCACGCGTGGTAATTTTTTATTCTACCTAACTTTGTGTCGACTTAATTCACAACTATAACAATGATGATTCAGGTCTTAATTTTCTTCCTTATCGTGACATTTCATCATGGAAAGTCCACTTATCTTCTGCCAATGGGAACAGTAGTGTGTTATTGCACGTGGAAAACTTCAAACTACCTATTAGCTTTCACTAGAAAAGGTACTTCGCAGCTTCCTAACATTTCCCAAATCACATTTTTGACAAATTGAAGTAGATTACTGGACCAAACATTCCTTCAGAAAAAATAAATAAATAGGCAAGCAATAACGTACCAGTGTATCACAGATCATTTACTATAATTCATTCTCTAGGCTTTACCAACATGCATTAGGTAACTATGGGTAAAATATTGGCACCCAATAAACTAGACTAAGAAACACATGTCCCTTCTCAAAAAAAAAAAAAAATAGTGAACCTCCAAATAACAAGACCAATATCTGTTTTCTGACTTGTCTGCGATCTCGATTCCTCATTTTTCCCTAATTTCCTTAGGTTTATTGTGATCTAGGGCTTTGGCCCGTTTTATTGTCAAAAATAAAAGGAACACTAATAGTCTAATACAGATCAATACTCTACATAGTTTTATTACCAAACCTTATTAGCAGCAAGACGAATAAACAATATAGATTAATAAATGTACTAATTGGAGCTTTGGCCATCAATTACACTCTGACACAATTTGATGACTAGCATGACTGAATCCAACATAGCACACTAACACTACGAACCCTAAGAAAATATAATTCGGAAAATAAAAGCAAGAATTCTTCTAGGAGAAAACTCACATGGTTGTATAGAGTTCTATAGTCGCATAGTATGTTAAGCCTCCTGATGCCCAATGATGCCGCCGCATTGAGCCCCTCGATCAAAGCCTTCATCTCCAGCAGCATGCGGCTGTCACCGGCCTCAGAAATCGGCAATGGCTTAATGATCTCAAGAATGACCTGGTCGCGGGGATCGCAGACCGCGACCGCAATCGCCGAAACCTGGACCCACGCGCCGCGCAAATGCTTCCCCTCCGACAGGCCCTTGAAGTAGACACGGAAGGCCGGTTCCTCCTCAACGCCCAACTGCTCGATCGGCATCTCGAACTCGTCCCCGCGATCCTCCCACTCGTCCTCCGGCATCCGGAGGATCTGACGGGCAAACCGTTCGTCGTGGGCGAGGCGGCGGAGTTCGCTTATTGTGCGGCTCAGCTGGGACCGGCAGTGCTCGTTGTCCTTCCGCTCGAGGTGGAAGCGCTCTAACTCCAGCTCTTGGAGGCGCAGGACGTCCGCGAGATCGCCGGACTCGGAAGCGTCTTCGGCGGCGGCCAGTGGAGGAAGAGGAGCGGAGGTTGAGGTGGAGGCGGAGGCGGAGGCGGAGGAGCGGGGAAGGGTGAGCGAGGCGGCAATCGCCTCCTCCATCTGGAGTCGGAAGGCGAGGTCGAGGTCGGACTCGGCGGCGCCGGCGGCCATCAGTTCTCGGCGTTGTCCCGCGATCACCGTTTCGAGGTCGTCCATGTCGTCCATTTGCCGTGTCTGAACTGAGAGTTTACTTTTTTTCTTGTTCTTTCTCTTGACGTATCGCTTTGACAACAAAATTTAAATAAGATACATAACTTAATAATTAAAATTTAAGAATATCTTAAAATTCTTAGCTATTTTTGTCGAAAATAAGAAATAAATAATTCCAAGGTATCGAACTTTCTAGATTAGGGGTATATCGGAATTTATCAGAACTTTTAGGGGGGTGTTTCGATTAAATATTATTATTCACGGGATACAAAAGTATGAATATGATGGGTTTATTATTGTGTTTCGTTAGGAAAATAAATGATGTCAGAGGATTAATTTCATTTTCTTATTTTTAACTATATTTATTTTCTCTCTTAAATATTAATATATTATTCACTTTTTTCCGCTTAACTTTTCAAATATTTTCACTTTATTTCAAATGCTTAAAATTTATTTATTTTTAATTATGTGTTTACTTTTGGATCCTTATTTAATTTTAATTTTTAAACTTAAAATATAAAAACTCAAAAATTAAATGACATTAGCTGATGCAATCGAAAATTTGAAATGTAAATGATTGCAATTAATATTTTATAATGATCTGTATTGCAATAATTACTTTTTAATTATGTGAGTAGATGCAAATAAAATTTTAAAACAAATCGTTACTTGTCTAAAGTTCAAAATATAATGTAAGTAATTAATTATAATAAAAAAGTATTTTATATTATGAGATACTTTTTTTTTACTTTTATTAAAAATATCACTCAAAGCCATGTGAAAACTAATTTCATTCCCTCTCTTTGTGGATCCACTTGATCATGTAAATGCTATTTCACTTGCGGGACATGCCATTCATGCAAATCAAACAAAACTTTACTCATTTACACGATATGCTGTTATGAATATATCATTTACATTAAAACAAGCTTGATCATTTGATTTTTTAAAAAATAATATTTTAAAATTAAGTAAATTAATTAGAAAAAGGATAAAATGACAAATATATTTAAAATTTATGCAAGCATTTAAAAAAAGGAAAAAGAAATATGTGAAGCCAAAATTTACTCCATGTATTGAATCTCGAGATCTGCAGTCCTCTTTTAACTTCACTTTATTAATAGATTAAAGTGGAGTTAAAGAAGCACCATAAATTTCGAGATCTACGGTGCTCCATAAGTGTGAAGTCACTTGAGCTCCACAAGCTCCTTAACCCCTAAAAAAAAAATATGTGGAGCTAAAGTTTACTCCACATATAAGAAGCATCCTAGATCTCGAGATCTATAGTTCTCTTTTAACTTCACTTTATTGATAGATTAAAATGGAGTTAAAGAAGCACCATAGATCTCGAGATCTACGGTGCTCCATACGTGTGGAGTCACTTAAGTTCCACAAGCTCCTTAACCCCTAATTAAAATTATTTAGTGAATATAGTGGCAGGAGAAATTGATATTTACATATGAGTTATATTAGTATACATGTATTATTTATTAAAACATAATAACTATTTTATTTATTATTTATAATAATAATATTTTTAAAACAGAATATGACCAAAATAATCAATTTGAAATAAAAAAATAAAAGATATAAGAAAATAATATATATATATATTTAAATAAAGTACTTTTAAAAAATGGGAAAGGTATATCAAGAATAAAACTTCTAAACTGCCGGTGGGAGTAATCTACAAAATTTTGTTCTATAAACTCTTTTCACCAAACTTCATAATATATGCTATTCACTATTTTAAAATCTAAAATTTCGACGAGTGAAAGAAAGATTAAAGACTATTAATCTAAAATTTTGACGAGTGAAAGAAAGATTAAAGATTATTTGGTAATATTAAAGCGAATGATGGACAAACAATTATTTATTAAGGGCATTTAAACTCGGAATATAAATGAGATGAATATAGATAGATAATCCCAATAATATAATATTGTATGATAGATATTTTTTTTTAATTTGGTTGATAAATTGATACTTCATGTATTAATGACATTATAACATAAAATGAAAGAAATGGAAATTGTAATTCTTATTTTCAGAAGAAGTAAAGATTTTCTTTTTATATTATTTTCTTAATAACATGTCAATCTTTCTTACATTGTAATACAAAATGAAAGATTAATTTAATCCATCGCACTTAAAAATAGAGATAATCTATTTGAATTCAACATCGAAATATTTACGGATAATCCAATTAATTATTTTGTGACCAGTTTGACGGGTGTTTTGTTTTATTCTTCATAACAAAGTGCTAACCAAAGCTATAATTTAATGTCAAACAATCCCTTAGTGACTAAAGAATAATAGTTAGAAATTAGAGGAACAACAGTTTGATTATTAAATTTAATAAAAATGTTGATAAATATAGTGATTGGATTAAATAGATATATGTAAATTATATTTTATATTTATAAGATTAATTTATTATGACATAAAAAGTTCTTTATTTATTATTTCGAAAATGATATTTTTTAAAAAATAATATCTTATTAATAAAAATAGTAGCAAAATGATGTTTTTAAATAAAAATATCATTACCAATGAAATGTCAATAAGAAAAATAGAGAAATAAATACTAAAACTAAAATATAAAATATAATAATTAAATATTAATTATTTTTTATATGAAAAGAGGAAAAGGGAGTTGTGCAACCTCTAAACTTGATGGATTAATAGGAATGATAATTTTGTACTTTAAACTTTAATTTTTTTTCTTAATATGTTTATCAAACAACTAAATAAAATTTTGATTTGGAAAGAACTCTGTCAACTATTTTAAATCTTAAACTTTAAACACGTGAAACAAAGCCCAAATCTTATATTTAATAACCATTTTTTAGATTTAAACTGAGTTAAATGCTAGTTGATCACAATTAATTAAGAAAACAACTATTTATATCGTGAAAAAATGTCAAACAAAATAGGAGTTTCCTCAAGACTTTATCTCTCTCATTATTGTTATGAAATAGTTTGATATCTAACAATATTAACATGAAGTATATGGAGCAAATTACATAAAATGGTCATTCAATTTTACACATTTTTTAGTTCGATCATTATTTTTTTTATAAGATGGTTATCCAACTCGAAAATATATTCATGCGCGATCATTCTGATCGATTATCGTCTGTCCTAAGTTACTTCGCTTTTGTGTATATCATGAAAATAATTTATGTTCCTTAGAAATGATTAACGATATTATATTTTTTCTCTCTTCTTCACATTAATAGTCACTCCCATATGGCAAAACAAATTGTGAGTCAATAAGAATATAAGAAGACGAGGGCTTAATCTCGGTCATCAGTTAATAAAAAAAAAAAAAAATAAAAGGGGAAGTAAAGAATTTAAAAATTAAATAAAATGGGGGCAATGGACTCTTTCTCTCTCACTACAAGAAAATCAGCCCATTCTGATGGATTTTGACGAAAAATCCGTTAGAAAGGGTCTTTCTGACAAAATTTTTGTCCACTTTAAACGGACAGAAAATAACTCGTTGGTAAAGTTTTTCTGACGGATTTCGTACCCATAAGATACATGGCCCGTCAGAATTTCTGAGGGGCCGTGAGACACCTCAAAAATTCTGAGGGGCCGAAAATCCCGTCAGAAATTTTTTTAAAAATAAAAAAATAATAATTTACAAAAAAAGTTCATAATATTTAAATTAAAATGTACTACATATTTCGTTCCAAATATTTAAATTACATATTATTATTGTCATCGAGATCTTCAAGAGGAGGAGCTTGCCCTTTCAACATCATTCTCACATTTCATTCAATTCTTTTCTTTGTTCACGCCAGACTTCTTCCATATGCATTTCAAATCGTTATTGCATCTGTTGTTCCATTCGTTTTGTTCTATTCGTTCGTGTATCTGTTGTTCCATTTGCTTAAATCGTTCATCGACACGTCGTTCTATCTTTTCATTTGGAGGGCCGGAGATAGATCTTCGTGTTGATCTTAAGTCAACATGAGTGACAGATGAACCTAAACCATAGACACAATTTTTGTTTGTGCCTATGTGTTCCCTCCAAAGTTCTCTAGTTGATTTTGGTGTGCCTCCTTCTTGTGTAACTTGAGTCAGATGCTCCGCCTGTTTCGCCTTAAATCCTTCCTGAATTATAATTATAAAATAAAAATTAGTTATAATTAATTATTGAATGAAATATTGAGAGATATTAATATCTTACATAGGTGTTCTTTGCAAAATTTGTAACTCAACCCTTCTCTTTTTTGTGATGAGTTCTCATAAAAACCTCATCCTCCGTGGGTTTTTCACCGC
>LTAE01000129.1:0-59261 GCA_001647135.1 Pontederia paniculata | reverse complement strand
CAATATTCAAACAATTAAACTATTAAATCAATTAAATATACTTCCACAATTAGCAAACAATTAAACTATAAAAAAATAAATAAGCAAGCAAATCAATTTATGTAAATATAAACAATTAAGCAATATTAATTTGTTAAAAAAATACAAAAAATAATTTGTTTAAAAAAATAAAAAAGGAGGGGCTGACCCCTGCGCGAACGCGCAGGGGTCAGCCCCTGCCGAAATAAAGGAAGAGACGTCGGAGATTATTATCTTTTTTTGCCGAAAAAAATGATCACCGCCGGAGAAAACGAAGACCTCCAGAGAAAACGAAGAAGAAGTGGGAGAAGAAGAAGGAACACGCGCCGAAAATTGTGAGCGGGAAGAGGGAAAAGAGGGAGGGGGAGATTTATTCGCAGATTTCTGACGGATTTTCTGAGGGAAAAAGTCCGTCAGAAACAAAAATAATTGTGCGACTCACGGGCGCGATCACGGGCGAACGAAAGAGAAGTTAGGGGACCCACGGGGTGGTGTCAGAAAATTTCTGACGGGTCAGCTGACCCATCAGAAACGTTTACCCGTGACTGGTCATGGGGTACAGTCAGTTCTGACGGGTCCAACCACCCGTCAGAAATTTTCTGACGGGTGAAGTAGCCACTCACCCGTGAACTTTACCCCGTGACCAGTCACGGGGTACAGTTCTAACGGGTCCAACCACCCGTCAGAAATGTTCTGACGGGTGAAGTAGCCCGTCAGAAATTTCTGACGGGTTAATAGACCTGTCAGAAATTTTCTGACGCGCTACTGCCCCCGTCAGAAATTTCTGACGGGTTATTTCACCCGTCAGAAATTTCTGACGGGTTATTTCTCCCCTTAGAAATTTGAGGGGTTTTCTTAAACCCCTCAGAATGTCTGAGGGGTCGTTATTCTCTCAGAAATATCGGTAAGTGTTTTTGAGGGAATTTATTCCGTCAGAATTTTCAGTAAGAAAATACGAGTTTTCTTGTAGTGTCTCTCGCCGGCGATGAGAGAGAGATGTTCTCGAATTTTATTTTGACATGCAAAATGCACTAATGATATGTTAGAAAATGCAAGATGTTCTAATGATATATTGGAAAAAGAAAAATGTGCCGATGTTATTAAATATTTTAATCTAAAAATCGACGATAATGAGTTAGAATGATTGTTCATGAAAAGATTTTTATGTTGAATTATCATCTTTGTGTAATTTAATAATCGAATTTGGAAAACATGAAAATTGGATGACCGCTTATATAATTTAAGTAAAATATATGATATCAATTCGACAATTATGTGTCTCGTGCATTACGCGTAATTTATGATTAAGTATCACGCTTTCAAATGGTGAATATCTTATTCGTGTATCTTTTATGGGAATGCACGAGCTGCACATTCTTCTTTTGTCACATATATAAAACAAAATTAATGCAAAATATTATGAGAACTTATATAATATAAACCTTAAAAAGAACTCTTAAAAAGTAAAAATAAGATGCCAAATGTTCAGCTGAATCAAATAAGATCATCATTATTTTTTTATTAAATATACATCAAACTTTTTTTTATTAAATATACATCAAACTCTTGTTCGGAGAATAAATATCACATCACTATTATATTAACTAATTTGATATCACTGTAAATTGCACATCTGAGTATAATCGACAAAGTTTTTTTTTAATATAAAGTTTTAATTGTAAACATATTTAAATAAGAAACAAATATTTATCGTTGATTAAGACTGATTTCGGTAATTGGATTGCTCACACTCCATATTTTGCTTATTTGTTTTATGTCCATGACGCACACGAAAAATGTTAATAACTTTTAGCTTGCATATATACCAATTTTATCCTCTTTTGCTAAGGATTTTAGACCATCTAATTAATAACCATTTGTGTTATATATGATGATTTGAATTGTACCATATATATGATAAAACATATATATCACGTGGGTGATTTATTTATTATCACATAGGTATTAAGGGAGAGTTTTAATCGTATTAAACATCACACTAATAAGAGAACGATAAATAATATCACCTTCATAGGACTTTTGGTATCTAGGGAGTCGAGGACGAAGAGTAGAATAATATTTTTTTGATCAAATTGATGACTTTGAGATTCGAATTTGGGACTAATAACTTTCGATCCTCTAACCTGAGATACACTTCTGTCAATTAGATATGTCAATCAAACTTAATTTATGAATTTGATTATGTAATTGGTGACACGACCCTATTTATAAGACTTTATTTGAATAGACCGGTGGGGAGTGGAAGGAAAAAAGATGGGGAAGGATGGGATAGTGTTATAGAGTTTGAGTTTCGTTTGGAAACAAAGATAAGAGGAGAAAGAATAATTAAAAAAACAAATTTATTTTAAGAATTTAAAAAATAAAATATCAAATTTAATTATGAGAGAAAATAAAATCGTTGAAAAATATAACTCCTCTAATTTTAATCAATTCGGTGAAATTGATTTTAACTTGCTAGAAGGATCCAAAGTTCAATCTAAACAAGTTCTAAAAGACAAACGATAATATAATATTCTAATTAACTACAGTAGTATTAAACATTATTTACTTATTTAGGTATTGGATTTAATCCAAACAAACGAGTTGAGGTGAAACCGTCTTGCCATTTTTGTGCGTGACATTAGATAATTTAAATGTGTTAAATATTAAAAATCAATTAATAACGACACACCATCAATTTTCTCTTAATACATTAATAACAATTACGTGAATTACAAAATATCATTTGGTCAAATATTACGATGATATCATCCTTGTTGATATTAGTTAGTCCACCCAGTGCTAAAAAGATAATAATTCAAAAATTAAATTAAAAAATCTACCCCTTTTGTTTCACATATAACTTAAACTCCAAATAATGCAAATCATTTTATATTTATTTAGTCTAAACTATAAAAATATATATCTTTTAACTATCAAAGTTTAAAAAAGTCTCATTTTTATTCGGTCTATCCTCTTTTACGTTTGGAAAACAAATAACTTAAAAGCAAAAGGAAATTTAAAAGTACTATTCTTTTATACTTTTTTGTTCATTTATTTTCAAAATGATAATAAAGAACGTGAAAACATTATCAAGTGGATACTTTTTTAAATTTTGAAAGTGTGTGTGGAAACAAGTTTACACTAGGGGGTATACCATGGATAAATTAAAAAATATATATAAACATTTTTATTTACTTAAAATTAAAAAAAAATATTAATTAAGTTGATTGATACAAATAATTAACAAGTCTGTGCCTCGAGTTGAGTGATATAAAATTAGTAATCCTAAGTTCGAGCCTTCAAGTCTCTAATTTGATCATGATATGATTGACAAAGATATATTTAATTTAATGTATTTAGTTGTAATTGGAATTTCAATTCCGGTAAAGATAATTGCATTTACATCAGAAAGTAAAAGATTAGAAAAATAAAAATAAAAAAGAAACAAAAATAATGATTATAAATTTTACTTATATTTTAATTAATTATTTATTTTTAAATATATAATAATATCTCATTTTAATTAAATACTTATATTAAAATTTAAATTTCAATCAAATAACGTAATTCAATTTTTCAGAACTCATTTACATCTATCTAAATTATAGAAAAATAACTACGATAAATAAAAATCATAACAGAATTTTTAATTATAATCTTTTACATATTAAATGTTACTAATTCTGAACATTCATTTAAAAAAAATCTCAAAAATAAATCAAAAAAAAAAAGAAATCGGATAACACTATAGTACCGCCTAAACGCGTGTGGACCCGCCCGGCAACAAATAAAAAAATAAATAAATAAATTGGGGGGCGACAACCAAACGCCGCAAGTGGCACGAACGGTGACGATAAGCCCAAAAAAAAGAAGCCTTTCTCCTCCAACCTCGAATCCTCTCCTCTCTCTCTTGGCTTCCTCTCTTCTCCAGCGTCCGATCTCCTCCTCTTCTCCCTCCTTCCTCCTCTTCCGCCCTCTCCTTTCCTTCCTTCCCTCTCAACGCCCCCACCGCTCTCCCTCCTCCTCCTCTCTTCCCGCCAAATACAAATCCCACCAATCCCCCATCCATTCCTCCGCTTCTCGACCTCGCCGCCGGATCTAGGGTTCAGGAGTCAAGAGGGAGCCCCGGCGGAGGGGATGGCGGACGCTCCGGCGAGCCCCGGCGGTGGCAGCCACGGGAGCGGCGATCAGAGCCCTCGATCCGGCGGCGGCGGCGGAGGCGTCCGGGAGCAGGACCGGTACCTTCCGATCGCCAACATCAGCCGGATCATGAAGAAGGCACTCCCGGCGAATGGAAAGATCGCCAAGGACGCCAAGGAGACCGTGCAGGAGTGCGTCTCCGAGTTCATCAGCTTCATCACCAGCGAGTGCGTTCGAAATCGACGTCTGCTTCCTCTCTTTTTTTTTTTCTCTTGTTTCGGTGGTGAGAAGTGAGCTTAAGAGGTGTGTGCTTCTGTGAGTGATGTAATAGGGCCAGCGATAAGTGCCAGAGGGAGAAGAGGAAGACGATTAATGGCGACGACCTGCTCTGGGCGATGGCGACGTTGGGGTTCGAGGACTACATTGAGCCGCTGAAGCTGTACTTGCATAAGTATAGAGAGGTCGTTAACTCTTTTGCCTGTAGATAAATCGTTGTATCTTCATCTGAAGTTGAGCTCCAAGATATTGCATTCTCTCAATCCAGGAATTTTGTTATGATGTATTCCTTATAACCTTATTTCTTTCTATCGCAACGTCTGATCAACTTTTCTTTTGCTTTGCATGGCTTTGGGTTGCCGGCTCACAATATCCAGATGGAGGTATGGTTGCTGCATCTGCGTTAAATCTTAGTAGCTTCGAGTTATTTTTTTATGCACTTTTCTGAACGTTTTCCGTGTTGGTTGCGCGACACAAACTATTTGTCTCGCCAATTCTTCTTGTTGGATCATAAGTTAAACATGTCGTTCTATTTCTTTATTACATGCTAAATGTTGAATAAAAGTGCGCCATGCGGCTGCATACTTGCGAATTTTTCAGTTGCACTTGAATTCATTCTGCATCTGCACCGCTTCACACTTCAAAGCATTGTACTTTGATCTGCACATACAAGCTTAGTAATTTGGTGACTTCCTTCATAGCCACTAACTAATAATTTGTGTTTCATGATATACGAGCCTTAACTTGTGGCTGTTATGGAACTTTCCTATGTCATAAAGGATGTAATGAAATAATATATTTGGCATTTTTTTATTTCGTCGCGTTCCTTATCCATGTTGACTTATAAGCCCTTGAAATTCTTGTCGGTTGGCATTCACTGATTTTCTGTCTATATTTGCAGGGTGATAGTAAGATGTCTACAAAAGGCGGAGAGAGTGCTGGAAGAAAAGATGCAGTCAATTCACAAGGTGGAACACAACCTGGTCCTAGCGCCCAAGGGGTATGTAATTCTTTGCTCTAGTTTCGGTGTTAGTATCTATGTATCCTTGGCACTAGTTTAAGTTTTCAAGTCATAGTGTTATTAGCTTTACTGATTTCTTTATTTCTATTAATTGACAGCTGGGTCAACAGGTATCATTTACTCAAGGCATGATGCAACCTCAGGTACTACTGCAACTTGTACATGGGAGTGTTCCATATTCTTTCTATAACTTCCTTTTAGTTTCTACTGATATCTGAATAAGCTTTGATATTTTTTTTTTGCCTTTTTAGCTGGGTACCTCTTCTGTGATTCACAAAATCTTTGTTGTCACTTCATACTTACCAATACCGTTTGGCCTAGTCGTAGTTAGTTATCATTATTTATGTACTAGGTTATATTCATGTTATTTCTTTTGAGGAGTTGTATGTATAGTAGTTGATGCAGAATGTATTAATTCTTTTTTTTAACATGTTATTGCGTCATTAGCTACTTGCAATTTAACTCACAGCCTCACATATTTTATTGTTTTTGTCCTCTTTATTTGGAGGACTGAACCCTCATCTTCTGATTGCTTTCCACTGGTTTCGCATATGATAAGAGTCGCCTCTCAGAATACTTTTATGCATGAAGGAAAAGTAAGCCATCTCTGATCAGGTGGTCATTGGATGATGAAACTTGTGGAAAAAAGAAATGCATGGTTTTATGATTCTATACCCATTGAACAACAGACTTTTATAATTAATCTTTTAGTGGGAGAAAGGGAACAAGCGTAACAGGGTTACTATGGGAAAAATGATAGAACATGAGAAGTAATCTTCCACAACAATTGTCTGTTTCAAGAGAATAAATGCTAGAACCGGATAAGCTTATAGCATAAAAAATTTCTCAAAAATTAATAGTGGATGACAACTCCTTCCTGACTTGTTTTATCTATATACACAGACTGCTAACCTATCATACTCATCCTTTTACCCATAAAAAATCTCCCAGTCTTGTCATTCTCTCTCTCTCTCTCTCTCTCTCTTAAAAAAGCTGGAAGCAGATTGTTGGGTGTCTGTTATGCTCTATTCTCTGCAATTCAACTTTCTATAATATGTTCTTGGTAATCTAATTCTCTTCATACAAATTATATGCCTTGAAGTATTTCTCTATCCTAATTTTATATTATCTTTGGCAGTTCTATAATGGGGATGTTTCTGGTTGATCCCTTCCCCACTTGTCTTTTCAGGTAAGAATTCCTCCCTATCAATTTTCAGATTGTTTGAAATCTTGGTATATGCTGGAACATAAAAGGAATGTCACTAAATTTTCTTTAAAGGAACTTCACCCCTTAAATTCTTCTTCTGTTAAATTTGTCTTCCTTTTTAACCTCAAAGTTTGATTTCTCACATTGGTTAAATCTTGATAGCTTGTTTCTTTATTCTTCTCGTCTTCCTATTCTTGATGCTTTGGTGTTAATGTCATTTTTTATTTTTTAATTGTCATGATCCTGCTCATCTTCACCTTTAAACTTTTTGGGGATTTTTCTTAATAATAGCCAAAAAACTTGGTCTGGTGGAGTACAATGTGGGGCTGATTCCAGTGGTTTTTCATCCATGGATTTGCCTCTAAAACATCACACAATATCCATCAAAGTACTCTTTCTTTCTTTTTCTCTGTAAATGACTTTTCTTTTGAAGAATGCTAGCATTTAATAAATCTTAGCGTGTGGTATTTGATCTTGATTAAGGAACACAACTGATACAACAATCATATCTTTGTTTTTAATTTAGGGCTTCTTATAAGGCAGTACCTTTTTTCTTCCTTTTTGTGCTAGTTTTCAAGCTATCTTTTGCTGCAAGCTGGAAAAGGTTAGACTCAGTGAGGTGGAAATTTTCATGGCTTATAAGCCCAGCTGATGTTCTACAGCTCTTTTGAGGTTATACAAACTAGTTTTTGTGTCTTTTTCAAGTACTAAAGTTCAAACACATCCATCTAGGGTGTTTAGTACTAATTATATTTTCTTTGAATGTCAGTAACTATTTCCTTCTGCTTTCACCTTGTCCTCCCTTGTATAGTCCTTTCTTTTTTGATTTAAGATTCTCCTCTCATCTATTTGGCTCTCTGCATCTTTTCTATGTTTCCAGAAGTAACCTACGCTAACTTTTCTGTTCTCTTTTTTAATTTTCTTCCACTCTCCTTTGGGTTTGTTTCTTTTTCCTCTTTTCCTTTGTTCATTACCAGAAGTACTGTTTCCCGTTGGATTCTGTTAGAATGTCTCACTATTTAATGTTTGCTTATGTGAGCTATTTATATTGTAAGTTGGCTCTTTATATATGGGGATAGAGGCGAGCAGGTCAATTTTCTTTAGTAAACTGTTCGATATTAATATAAATTTTATCCCTAATGTTTTTTTGTGATTTGGACGAAGCGAAATTGTGTTCTTTATTATATATCAACTAAGCCATGACTTCTCAAAATAATCAACAAACTCGTAGAGAACAATTAAGTTTTCCTATACCTGCAGCTGAATGCTTCACGTGTAGTGTTTACTTTTATTTGTTGGATTTCGTTTGCACTCTCATAATCTTATTAGTGTTAAGATCCTTTAACAGAAATCATAAAGCTTTGTCGCAATAATTTTTGTTTTCACTGAAAGTGTGCAACTGCAGCATGTTAATGGTCAATATATTTGTTGGTGTGGAGTTATTATTTTTGTTCACTTGTTCGTTTTCGTCAGTATGGCCTAAGCCTATTTAATACCTTCTGCTCTCCCTTAGTTATTCATTTCTGCTTTTCTAATATTTACTGTGTAAATTTGATCTTTTAGGAGAACTTGTCACTGACTTTGGGCCAATATCTTCAAATGAATTTTCTTGGTAGCTCAACATAGCTCGGCGTCTGCTGTCTTTTGGAATGTAATTTTGTGTGAACTTGTAGTTATGGAAAGAAAACTTGGGCTAATATAATAGATGCTCCTTAATTTAAATCTTTCTCATGTATATAGTGGTTAGCATCTTTTACTCCATTGTTTATTTGGCTTAAGATTTGCTCTCCAGTGAGCGTATCTTAACCATTGGTTCTTGTGCAAGGTGCTTCCTGAACTTGGCCCATCTGATTTATACTGTAACTGATTTGAATTTTGTGGACTTGTTAAAATAGTAATAAACAGTTTGATGAGTCGATCGCTTGTGCCTATATGCCTGAACTTAGGAGGCGTTTACTACATTACCTATCCAGATTACTGGCAATCTAGATTGCCTCTCATAAAGATTATCACTTATTAAATTACAAGTAATCCAGATTACCTTGTTTACTATGAATAGGCAATCTGACATGCAATTCACATTACCATGTTTACTAACAAACTTGGATTACTAAGTAATATAGATAATTTCCCAAATTACCCTTTATATGTAGATAATAATATATTATAAAAAAAATATGATAAAAATAATGTATAATCATCCATAAAAATCTTTCGCATCTCATTTAGTGAAAATATTAATTTAGATTATAAAAACTTAAATTGATAGCATATGTAAATTAAAAAAAAGAGTTTGTTATTCAATCCATAACATTCAAAATAATGTGGCAATCAAGTTTTAAATAGTTCCAAACTTTAAACTGTTATCACAGATGTCTTATAAAAAAAGATTTAATAATCTTGATTTTCATATCAGCCAAGTTCATTCCAAACAAAAGTCTTCCTAGACTTCATTGGTAGTGAGAAGAAGAACGTGAGTGAAGAGGAAGATGAAGCAATGCTCTTTCCTGCTTTAATCATTTGCAAATCAGTAAGATCCAAATCATCGATAGCAAGTAATGCTTCGTAAACTTGTTTCTGCATATCTGCGCTCGCATCAGTTGATGAACTTTTGTAATGTGACACTAGTTCCTTGATATTTTCACTTGTTTTTTCAAAACAAGTGCCAATATGCTTGATTGCTTCAATAAGACCTTCATCATTGATAGCTTTTCTTTTTCTAGAAATGGATGGATGAATTGAAGACTCACTTTGATATTGCATATTGTTCATCACTGATGGTGGTTCAGGGCTATTATTCTCAAATTCTTGATTATCAAAAATGACATCATCATCCAGATTGATGGCATCATTGAGAATGTTAACAGCTGCATCTGCGGGATCTTCAGCCCTTTGACCAGTTGCTCGATCTTTTCCAAATATGATTGACAGACTATCCCAATGAGGAAATGGTTTGTTCCGAAGTCCAGAAGCATTAGGATGACTCTGTAACAATGAAAAAAATGATTAGACACAAATTAATACATATCATACATAGTAAATAGTGAAAATATATTTATTTAATTAACATTCTTATTTACATACCTTAACCCATTGATCCCATACATCTTGCTCGCAGGTAACACATGACCTATTCGAGTCCCATCCAAACCCAGAAGTTTGATACAACATATCATAAATAGCATGATATTGTGTCTTTAGTAGCTTATGTCTTGAATGAATGTGAGGTTGGGCTTTAATACCACATCCAGGTGCTTTTGTCTCCATCATTTTCTCAAGTTGTATAAGGAATCCAGGTTTAAAATTATTACCTTCTCCAGCACTCCAAAAAGGGTCATCCTTCAATTCAAGCATGCATTCCACTAGCAAAGCATCTTGCTCTGGTGACCACTGATGTTTCCTCAAACGATTTCTATTTCGAGTCCCTTGTTCACCTTGAGAAGCTTCCATTTTGCAACTATAATATTATCACAAATTAAGCTTGTATTTACAAAAATATCACATGCATCATATAACAATCTTAAATAATATTATAATCTAACTAAGAAAACATCTCAGACATAATTAACAATAGATAGGTCTCAACTTTATTACATAGATCCATAATATTGCAGCATTTAATAATAATAGAAAGCAAATATAAATCCATAGTAGAAAAAACACAAAGCATCAAGCTCTAGATTCATTCCAGATATTTTGCACTAAGGTTTCCCTAAATTGATTCCAAGCATCCGATGTTGACACATGATTGATAAAAGCTTCTTGGTTGCCATTGTCTTCTCCTTGAATTACCTCGGGTACCTCATTCTCTATTGGATCAATAGACATTTCTCGTCTAATATGATTATGAAGCAAAGCACACGCAGAAACAATTCTTGCATGAGTTTTTACAGGATAGAAACACCTTTCTCTAAGAATGGCCCATCTCATCTTAAGAAATCCAAAACATCTTTCAATAACATTTCTCGCGGATGAATGTTTATAGTTGTAGAACTCGTGTGGAGTGGTAGGTTGTTGATTCCAATCATTCAAATGATAACGTTGACCTCTAAATGGTGTCAAAAATCCTTCTCCATTTGTATAACCAGCATCACACAAATAATAAAAACCTATCATGAAAAAAATGTGTTAGATTTATTTTTTTCAATGTTACATACATAACATTCTTTTTTCTTTTTACCTTGAGGCACCTTTAAACCCCTAGGCCTAGATAATGCATCTCTTAGCACTCTACCATCTGCGGTTGATCCTTCCCATCCAGGCAATATATATATGAATTGCATATCTTGACTGCAAACTCCTAATACATTCATAGCTATTTCTCCTTTTCTTGTTCTGTATCTTGGCTTCTCAATATTGGTAACAGTGCATCTAATATATGTTCCATCTAAAGCACCTAAACAATTCTAAAAAAATACACAATTAAATATTATATATATATAATAAATATTAAATTCTACTTATGAAATATCAATATGTACCTTAAACCACTTCCAACGATAGTCTGTTGAATTTTCTGGCACAGGTTCTGCTTTCTTGAGTAGTAACTCATGACATAGAAGGATTGAGTTTAATATTGCAGTAAAATGTCTACTAACACTTCTGCCACTTCGTACAAATTGTCTTTTTATTATTCTATTTTTCACATGATGAGCACATATCATTAAAAATATGGCAACCATCTCTTCAACACACATATTCTTTGTATTTGATAATTTCCCAGTAGTTCTCAACATATCACATAAACTATGAAAACTTCTTCGGTCCATACGGGTATTCTCTATGCATGTCAAATCAGAATAAAAAATTATCCTCCTAATATTGATCTCTCTAATAAATTGTCGATCATAGTTATCATTTATCCTTTTTCGTTTATTCTTTCTTGCTGACGAAGAAGCATAATATGCCAATAACATGACATATAATAGTCCAAGGGTATTTTGAAGGTCAACGAGCAATAAAAGCAAAAATATCACTTCTTGTTGACGATCATTTCTTATTAATTGATCCATCCACTAACTATAAAAAATAGAAAATAAACACAAAATTATATTAACAAATTCAATAAACAACAAAGAATATATTAAGAAGAGAACAAAAAGTTTGAATTTAGAAAAAAATGATAATATAAATATTTTTTTGGATAAATTGAGAAAACATATTTTTACATGCGTTAATGAAAAGAAAAATTAGAATAGATTAAAAAAATGACAAGAATTTGGGTTGGTATAAAATTGAACCTGAGATAAAAAAACATTTTTTAGGTAAATCTAGAACATGTGCTAATGAAAAAAAATTAAAATAATTTAAGAAGAGGACAAACATTGAGTTGAAAAAAAATGAACCTGAAAAGTTTTTTTTTGGGTAATCCGAAAAATGTACTAATGAAAGAAAATCATAATAAATTTAGAAGAGAACAAAAAACTAAGTTGAGGAAAAATGAACTTGAGAAAAATTATTTTTGATAAATTGGAAAAATATTTTTTTACATGTGCTAATGAATAAAAAATAATATATCACCAAAAATATATAAATCAGATCATTTAGTCGAGTTGAGAAAGAAATTTGATTTGAGATTTTTTATAAATGAATATGCTAATGAAAAAAAATTAATCTCTGAATAAAAAATTAAATTAACTCTCTAGCGGCTATGTGTCATACATCGTGTGTGCTAATGGAAAAAATAACAACAAGACAAAGAATATATTATTACATATCTACTGTGTACTAATGAAAAAACAAAATAACCTCTACGTTGTGTGCTAATGAAAAAAAATTAACAACAAGACAACAAATATATTATTATCTATCTACTGTGTGCTAATGAAAAAACAAAACAACAACCTCTACGTTGTGTGTGCTAATGAAAAAAAAACAAATTAACAAGAAGACAAAGGAAATGTTATTACCATCAATTTAATAAGTAAATAATTTATGTGAAAGATGCTTTAACTCACCAGCGGCGGACGTCTTTTTTTTTTTTATTTCCTCCGGAGACACTTTTTCTATTTCCTCAGCAGCCGCACATAAGAGAGGAGAAGCAATACATTTATACTAGGGTTTAAAGGGTAGATATGGAATAAAATAAATTATTAGATTACCACTTGGGTGGTAATCCAGATGGACACCCCCCCATCAGGTAATCTGGATTACCACTTCTTAGGCAATCCACATTGACAGATAATCTACATTGCCAATAATATATTATAAGTAAACGGGGTAATGTAGTGGGTCCAGATAATTTTAAATCAGATTACCAGGTAATCTGCAAAGATGACTAGTAGGGAAACACCCCCCTTAAAAGAAATTTTTCTATATCTATTTGTTCTCATATTGAACCCTACTGCCATGTGTATCATTCAACCCTCAGGATGCTAGATTTTCTCTAAGATGATGTGTTATATCAGTTCATGTTGATGTATCAAGGAAAATAAAAAAAAATCTTGTTTGTGATAAAATTAGAATTCTTATTTAACAACCAAGTGACTTGGTCATCCCAATGGTTCATGAACCTGAGAAATATCGAATTAAATGTAATAAACCTGTTTGCTCGAAGCACTACTTTTAGAAGATTCTGACTGCTGGTGAGCCATGTCGCCGGCGTATCGGTGCTGCCACTTCTGAGTTCCACAGGCGAGTCCTCTACTCCTCTTCTCTTCTTCACTCATCTCGGATTGTTAGGGTTTCTCATCTTCATCCCGCTTTGGTGTCCTTCGGATCATTAGGGCTTATTGATCGATTGGAGCATTTTGTTTGAAGATTGCAACTTTGCTACGTGCTCTGATTTGCAGGGACTTGGATGGTAGTCAGTGTTCTCTTCCTATTTTTTCTAGCGTAACCCAGTTATCTGTATTTACATTTTTGCCCTTCTTTTAATTTTTTTGCCCCACAATATTTGAGGTTAAGATTGTCAAAATTTTGATATTTTTTTTATCTATCTTATGATATTTTTATATTTAACCTCCTATCGATTCTACGATTCCATTCATAAGATCTTTACGATCTTTGTAAGATCTTTCACAAAATCTTATAATTCTTATACGATCATTGATCTTGCAATCCTCTTATGATTTTAAGTAAGATCTTATTTTTAATAATCTTGTTCGGGATTATTAACTAATTTGTGTTGACTCGAATCAAACACTTATTTATGACGGATGAAGTTTTAAAGAAAAAAATTATGTATTCAAAAGCCTCGAACTCAAGACATGACCCTTCTTTTAATTTCATTGGTTGAGATTGTTGGTAGAGTAATAGCTCGGGTTTGGATTCGTGCGGACCCTCGTGCTTTCTTTCATTGCCTTTTGGCCAAAAGTAGGCTCCTCTGCCTTGGCATGGAGCTCTCGTGCTGCTCCTGGGGACTGTCAAAGTGGAATCTTTCGATATGGAGAAGATTGTTCGGTGTAGCTATACCAATTTACCAAACTCCTATTTCGATTTCATAGTGTATTCTTAAATTGTGGGCCGTGTGAAGTGCGCTTCTACTTGTTCCCTCGGGTTTGCTGTGTTTCTGGTGATGGAAGTATTCTTGAATTCTACTTTTTAATCTCAAATTTCCTGGTTTAATATTGCTATTCATAAATCGTCCGTGAAACATTTGAACACAAATAACCATAGATGAAAGGAAAAAAAGAGAATGTCAACATTATGTCGATGGCTTAGCTTCTTGCCTGTTGTTTGTTTCAACAATCAACTTTAGCTTCTTGCTTGTTGTTTGTTTCAACAATCAAGTGTTTGTTAAGCTAATGATTCGGCTAATTAACATCTCAATTTTAGTCGAGCTTAGCATCTTTTAAGCTCTGTATCTGCCTAATGGTGCGCAGGATTCTTGAAGAAAATATTGGGTTTAAATGCAAGACTCAACCACATAGAAACATGGAGAATAAGGAAACTTTATGCACCATAGGTGAATATTGAGAAAATAGATGTCAGAGAAGAATATTTTTTTATCTATCATCTGAATATAAGCTAAACAAATACATACAATATGTATAATTAATCAGATCTATAGTTAGCTAATTAGTTAAGTTATATCTAAATTATATATATTATGAATGTAGTTGAGATAAGTCTCTGATGTAGTTTAGATAAGTCTATTACTCCCCCTCAAGTTGGAGTATGAATGTCCAAAATACCCAACTTGAGAAGAAGGAAATGAAAATGATCACGTCCAAGTGCTTTTGTCATGATATCGGCCAACTGATGCTTGGTAGACATGTGAGCAATAATTATAACATGAGATAGAAGATACTACCGAAGAAAATGACAATCAATCTCAATGTGTTTAGTTCGTTTATGAAACACCGAATTAGCAACAATGTGGAGAGCGGCTTGGTTGTCACAGACAAGGCGCATAGGTTGATTATGGTACACTTGAATAGAACGGAGAAGTGAACGAAGCCAAAGTAATTCACAAACAACAATAGCCATAGAACGATATTCAGCTTCAGCAGAAGAGCGGGTAACAATATGTTGTTTCTTGGTCTTCCAAGAAACTGAGGAATCACCTAAAAATACAACACAGACAGTTAGAAGAACTATTCCTATTAGAGGAAATGCTAAAGGAGTACCCGGAAACACATACACAAAAACTTCATATCGGAATACACGAGGAAACGATACAATTGGTCAAAACACAAAATGAATATGATCTCCATATCATTTTACATTTCTCGACAGATATAATTTGTTTCGCTATTCTAAGTGGTTATTTTATTCTGAGTAATGAAGAGCTTGTCATTCTTAATTGTTGGGTTCAAGAATTCCTCTATAACTTAAGTGATACAATAAAAGTTTTTCGATTCTTTTAGTTACTGATTTATGGAGACAACTTGCCCAATCAACATCACAATATGCAGTAAGGTTAAGAGATGCAGAAGTGAGTAAAATGCCTTGTCCAGGACTTGATTGAGAGCATCCCAATAATCCACCCAGAGATCATGTACAAACTGTGATAAAATGTGTACAACTACTCTTAGCTCAGGGCGTCTAATGGTAAGATAAACCAAACGACCCACAAGTCGTCTATAACGACCTGGATCAGATAGGGGAGGACCTGAATCTGAAGCAAGACATAACTTTTGGTCCATAGGAAAAGCCGCAGACTTGGCATCAAGTAAATCACTCTCAGAGAGAATATCAAGAGTGTATATACGTTGAGATAAAAAATGACGAGAACCCTTGCGAGCAACCACAATTCCCAAAAAATAATGCAAAGAACCAAGATCCTTGATTTGAAAGCAATCGCTGAGATAATGCTTAAAAGCATAACAATGAGTAGTAGAAGTGCCAGCAAGAATAATATCATCAACGTAAATAAGCAACGCAAGAAAAATTTCATCAACAGAATATGTGAATAAAGAGTAATCAGCAATAGATTGCATAAAGTCATATTGCAATAGGGCAGTAGAGAGCTTATGAAACCAATTACGCGAAGCCTGCCGAAGATCATAAATAGACTTGCGAAGCTTACAAGCAATGTTTGGCTGAGAAAAATGAAAACTAGGAGGCAATCACATATAAATCTCCTCGTGTATATTACCATGTAGGAATGCATTATTCACATCAAGCTGATGAAGATCTCAACCTTTAGTAATAACAACAGTGAGAAAACTCGAACCGTGACTAATTTGGCAATCGAAGCATAAGTATCATGAAAATCATGGCCTTCGACCTGCGTGAACCCTTTAGCTACAAGACGAGCTTTAAAATTCTCGATGGAACCATCAACATGTCTCTTTATTTTGTAAACTCATTTACAATCAATTGCATGCTTATCAGCAGGTAGTGGTGCAAGTGTCCATGTGCCAAGCTTTTCAAGAGCTGAGATCTCCATGGTCATGACATCACGCCATCGAGGATCATACAACCTCTGAATATGATTTAGGTCAGCAACAGAGTCTAAAGAAATTAGATATGCTTTGTGAGATCTGGATAATTTAGCATAAGAAACAAAATTTGCAAGAGGAAATGCCTTACCCGAAGAGGGAACAGAAGTAGACGAGTTGCAAAAAGGGCCCGTAACTAAAGTTGTGTTGCAAATAAAGTCATCATATTTGATAGACCTCCTATTCTCACGGTGAGGACGCGAAATTGCCAAGCTCCTGTTATCATTTGGTGTTGGTGCAGTGGAAGTGGTGATATCTAAAGAATCTGATTGAGGAGAAGAATCAATATGTATGGGAGGCAAAATGGGAGAGCCATGCTCAGGAGGTATAGCCACAGAGTCAACATGTGCTTGTGTGACATCAGAATTCAAGGTAGGGTTGGTGATTGTTGAAGAAAATAAAGGTAAAGGTGTAAAGGAGGAATCAACAAGCAAAGATGAGGGGTGATCAGAGAAAGACGTAGTGGAATGTATAAAAGTAAAAAACAATCTCATGAAAAATGACATCCCGAGAAACAAGAACCTCCTGTGGGGCAAGATCAGAAACTTTCCAACCTTTCTTAGCATCAGGGTATCTAATAAAAAGGCATTTGCGAGTACGAGAAGCAAATTTTTCATGAGGACGCATTTTATGTTGAACATAGCATAAAGAACCAAAAACGCGCAAATGAGACAAAGAAGGAGACTTACCAAATAAGACCTCATATGGTGATCTATTTGATAAGACAGGGGAGGGACTGTAATTTATAAGATAAGTAACAGTTAGAACACATTCACCCTAAAATTTTGTAGGTAAATTAGCCTGGAAACGGAGAGCTCGAGCAACATTAAGTATATGACGATGTTTGCGCTCTACCCGGCCATTTTGTTGGGGGGTATCAAAGTAACTGGTTTGATGAATAATGCCATGCGAATTATAAAAAGAGGTCATCGATTGAGAAACAAATTCAGGACCATTGTCATTGCGTATAATTTTAATTTTGCAATTGAATTGTGTTACAATCATATTATAGAAGGAAGAAACAAATTGAAAAGCCTCAGATTTTTCACGCATAAGGTAAATCCCAAGTGCAACGATTATGATCATCAACAACAGTTAAAAAATATCGAGCACCAGACAACGAAGTGGGGTTATAAGGTCCCCATATATCAAGATGAATCAAATCAAAGATGTTGGTAACTTTATTTGTACTAACAGAACGAGTTTGCTTGACTCTAAAACAAATGTCACAATCTTTATTAACAATAGGAGAAGAAAGCCCAAGATGTTGGAGAACTTGGAAGGAAGGATGACTGAGGCGAAAGTGTCATAAATGTGGAGACTCACGGGTAGTTGTGGTGGAAAAACCATATGATTGCAACATTCAGGAAATAAAGCCCATCCCGCAGCTCACCCACTCCAATTGGCCTCTTCGTGGCTAGGTCCTGCAAGAGGTGAAAATGAGCAAAAAAAGTTATTAAATGATCGAGATCACAAGTGAGCTGCCTGATTGATAATAAATTGCAATGAAATCCATGAACATATAAGACATTGGCCAAACATAAGGAAAGAGAAACACCGCCTATTTTACTAGCTTGCAAAAAGTTTTCATTAGGAATACGAACTGTAAAAAAATCTGGAATTTCATGCACATCAAAAAGATGATCCAAGGTCCCTGTCATATGGGTTGATGCACATGTGTCAAGGACCCAAGCTGGCAGCCCATTCAATGGAGAAGAGATTGCACCTGCAAGATTGTCAACTAAGTGGGAAGAAGATCCAAGAAGAGCTCGTAGTTGCTGAATTTCGCCCACAGTTATTGAAACAGTCATGTTCGATGTGACAGAAGTATTCTGAAGAATCTTTGCAGCATTTGCCACAATAGTTTTAGGTGGGGCATCATCTTTCTTAAAGGGCGCATGTGATCATAATTTGGGGAAAACCCATGGATCTTGTAGCAAGTAGCTTTAAGATGTCCAACATGTCCGCAGTGTTCGCACTTTGGACAAGGTTTGGAGGATGCAGGATGAGGATTGCTTGAGGTAAGATAGGCTGCAACTTCAATTTTGGTTTCACGTCCACGGGCAACCTCGTGTTGGCGCTCTTCTAGGGCAACAATAGCATATGCCTTGGCGATGGTCAGAAGGGGATCTGCATTCAAAATTTGTGAACGCACAATACTAAAGGATTCAAAATTCAAACCCATGAGGAAGTGATAGAGTTTCTCTTGATCTCGCTCCTGGACATACTCGACTGCAACTGTATATGTGCATGCTGGCGTTGGGAAATAATTGTCAAGTTCATCCCATAATCCTTTGAGTTTGGTGTAATAGGAAGCGACCGTCATATCATCTTGACGAAGATGATGGATTTCACTCTTGATTTGATAGATTCGTGGTGCGTTACCTTGCGAGTAACGATCATGAAGTTCATCCCACATGTCCTTTGCAATTTTGGCATAAGCAAGACTTCCATGCAAACTCTTATCAAGGGAATTAAAGATCCATGCAATGATCATAGAATTGCAAATCTTCTAGGCATGCATTTCGGTTCCATCATCCTTCGGTTTCTGGACAAATCCATCTATAAAACCAATCTTGTTCTTGGCTTGAAGAGAATTTTTCATAGCCCTATACCAAGTAGGATAATTGTCACCTGTGAGCAAATAAGTGACAAGTTGATGTCCAGGATTATCCGAGGTGGTGAGGAAATATGGGGATGTGACATCGATAAGTTTGCTGGAGGAATTGGTGTTGGACGAAGCAACCATTGATAACAAAGGAGAAGAGGGCTAGCTACAACAAAGAAAAAAATTTGTGAACAGGTTCTTCAGGATCGCTCTAATACCATGAGAAAATAGAATGCCAGAGAAGAATATTTCTTATCTATCATCTAAATGTAAGCTAAACAAATATATACAAGATGTATAACTAATCAGATCTATAGTTAGCTAATTAGTTAAGTCATATCTAAATTATATATATTATGAATGTAGTTGAGATCAGTCTGTTAAATACGTAGACATCTTATCCGTGCCTAAAGAGACACCAGAACAAATGAACAGGAATAGAAAGTCTGGTCGGCGTAATTTGAGAAAAAGCTTAGCATGGAATCAAGCCTTCTTTACTGAAGAAGGTATGCAATATGCATTTTCCTTTCATCAAGAGTCTTGGACCCATTAGAGTTAGTCTTCCGTGTGGGGTAGTTTGGTTTGACGTAATTGTAAATCCGAAATGTAAATAGTTGTAGTTAGAAATTCTGTTAAGATTTCTATTTACGATAGTTATTTTTCTTTGGTTTGGGTAGTTGTAAATGAAATTCTGGAAAATGAATTACGTTGTTTGATTAAATTAAAAGTTTGATGTAAGTGTTCCATTAAAATAAAATATTATTATATATTAATAACTAAATAATTAAGTGAAATATAAATGAATTCTACAATTACTATTTTATTTTTAATTTTATTTTTTATTATTTGATGTAATGCATTTACTTGTAATTGGCTTTCTAACACAATTTTCAATGCAGTAAATGTATTTACTTGCAATAGTCACAACCAACCAAACAAGCTTTTTGTGTTTCTTGCAATTGACATTATATGTAACTGCATTTACGAAAAATCTAAAGAGGCATCTCCAATGGTGGGGCACCAAAATTCAGTCAGTACAATAACAACAATAGCAACAAAATCTTATCCCATTAGGTAGAGTCGGTTTCACTAAGCATGCATGTACTATTATTTCTGAACAGTTAATTGAAGAAATTGTTTTTTTCAAGCGGATATTCATATCCTTTAGCATCATTAAAGTTACTGGAAAATATCCAGAATTAATTTTCAATGCCAATGGATTGTGGTGATATATCTCGAATTTTGTTGAACTTTTTTTGGTTTGAATTCTTTACCTTGTCGCTTGAATCAACTGTGGAACTTAACTCACACAAAAGAGGGTCGCGCACATGAATACTACTATAGATCTAGCATGAAAAGTTCCAAAGTTCATGTCAGCAAAATCAACCGCTTCTTCCATTCCTTTCGTTCCCAGAGATATTTTGTCGAATTCGAAGCTCTTCAAATCGAACAATAGTGCCACTAAAGGCAATTCCTATTCCTGGTCATTTATAAGAAGCCATATGTTGGAAAATTTACATATATTTCCATTTTATGTCAATATACCCTGCAATTGTTCATGCTAAACAATCTACGCTGCGGATGCCTTCACCATCATTGGGTTTTCTTAATAAGGTAAGCTGACCATTCTTGGCTCTGCGAATTATCATCTTTGTTGCACCTCTGGTTACGTTAAATCAATTATACTGTTAAACTTATTGACCCTGTTTGGACGCTTTAGTTTTGTTCCTAGAATAAGTTAAAATGTTTCAAGGAACATTTTATTCTTCATTTTGTACTGGCAATACTGTTTGGCTGCAATTAATTATTCTGCTCTCCACATTCTTCTACCGTTTGGTTGACATAAGAGAATATTTATGGAACAAGTTGAATATTTTTTTAAAATAACATTTTTACCCATGATTGAAACCCGAGGTTGAAGAGCGGACGATCGAATATTTGATGTTGAAGAGAATGGTCGTCCGAAGGACTCAAGGTGGAGACAGTGGACGACCAGTGGACTGCCAAGGCTGAGAGTGAACGAGTGGACGTCCAGAGAATGTCTGGAGAAGAGAATGGACGTCTGAAGTTTCAGGACGAAATTAGCGAACGTCCGGACCAAGTTGATTTCCTCCTGAAACTTCGAACATCCACTGTTGTGTTGCTTGGTCCGGACGTCTGGAGTCTTGGTGAGAAGACGAGTGGACGTCCAGAGAATGTCTGGAGAAGACAGTGGACGTCCGAAGTTTCAGGAGGAAATTAGCGGACGTCCGGACCAAGCTGATTTGCTCCTGAAACTTCGGATGTCCACTGTTGTGCTGCTTGGTCCGGACGTCCGGAGTCTTGGTGAGAAGACGAGTGGACGTCTAGAGAATGTCTGGAGAAGACAGTGGACGTCCGAAGTTTCAGGAGGAAATTAATAGATGTCCAAACCAAGTAGCACAACGATGAAGAAAGAAGAATTTTTTCATAGGTGACGATTTTACTTTTTACAAAGAAAGATTTTTTTTATAAAAAGACAAGTGATGCCCCTTCATTAAACAGGCCTTTTTTTCTTTGTTCACGTGAGAAAAAAAATATTCGTGCTTCACGTGAGAACAATTTATTCTTCAATTGATAATAAAAAAGAGTGGTTTCATGGAAACCAATGTAGTTTTTCAAAATTGGCAAAACAATATTGTTCTTGGACTGTTTGGGTAAAAATGCAAGAACAAGGTGATTATTCTCACCTTATTCTTGTACCAGGGCCATTGTGTCGACCACTGTAGTCAGATGCTTTCAGATTCTAATTAACAATGAATTGTTTCTCTTGGAATGTTAAATGGGCTCAAATGAATAAGGGGGCATATCTTAGTTGTGTACATTCATGATGTGAAAGAATCAAATTGTACCTTTCATTATTATGGCCAAAGGAATTTGGCAAACTTTAACATTTATTCTAATGGATAGTGGAATGTACAAGAAGTTCAATTTCGAAAGATCTATTCTGTTTGAAAAGTAAAAAAAATGTAGAACTTTTAATGGTTAGTAGCTTCACATTTTGGTCATGCATTTCTCCAAAATCCTATATATGCCAGCCTATTCATGTACTGCACTATTGAATTGTAATATTTTAGTTTGATGGCAGTAGAAATAGAAATAATAATCTAATATTCTACCATTTTAAATTCAATGTAAATATTTTTGTATCAGGGTAAACTTCTATCTGGCTTCCATCCAAAGAGACAGCACAAAAACTTATTCATTCAACTCTCCCAGCCTATTCATTCAACTCTCCCAGTATAATGCACCCCTTGTTGAAGGTAATGCCCTAAAACAGACAGCACAAAAACCTGAGGGTGGCCCTGCTGCTCCAAAATCGTGTCCTCAATCTGTAATATGAGAAACCAGGAAAAACTCGGATGCTATAAACAATGCACCTTGTGTTTCAACTGTTGCATTTCCATCTATAAAAGGGAATGATCCAATGTTGCAATTGGATATGATAAATATGAGGCCATCTCAATGTTCAAGTTGTCGAACAAGTGGCCAATCAACAAAGATTCAGTAAGTATCACCTGAAAATTGTATTGAAAGGAAGTCTCTGATCTGTTCCGGAAGGCCAATTCCTCATGAGAAACGCAGAAATTTATGAAGGTCAAGTCTTTGAATCTACTGATTGAAAAGAAATCCAAACTAATTGTCAAATATATACAGAAATGCATCATCTGACTATTCACCCAATATGAGTCTCCTAGTAGAAGCACACTATATAGATCTGATTAACTTTTAAACTTCTCATATTTAAATAAATAAAATAGATACTCAACTCATTGAAGATAGAATTTCGTTCATCGAGTTGAACCGACCAGTGAACAGAATTCCAAGTTTTAAAATGTACCACTATCCAGATTTAGCATTGGCCAAGGAAATGAAGTACCAAAGGTTAATCATAGAGAATTAAAATATTTAAAAAAACAAACCAGAATTAAAAGGCCAAACAGATAAGATGATTTCGTCGTGAGTAGAAAAGTGATTGGAGTCTAAAGAACAATATGATAAAAAGCATCCTACAAATGTAACATTAAAAAAAATGAATGTTTGATAAATATCGAGACATTGTAACGGGTTCTAGATATCAACTCTCACACGAGAAAAAAAGGATTCAGAAATATCTGCATTAGTCGACAAAATTCTTCAAAATCTTCTGCCAGTTATCAACACCTCTTAATTCTAAGAACGAGGCTTCTCCTTCTTCTCCTTGAAGAGAGCCAAGAGAGAAACTCCAGAGACCTTCACAACCTTAAACCTAACTCCTGGAATATCTCCAACGGCATGCCCCTTCCGGCCAAATCCTGCAATCAATACCTCATCCTGCACAAAACATACAAATGATATTACATTATGCAAACAAGAACCCTTCGTGCATAGCCTTCAATCGAGAAGATTTAAAGGAAAATGATAAAGACATACATTCTCCTCAATGTAGTTTAAGCAACCATCATTTGGAACAAAAGCTGCAATCTTCTTCCCATTCTTGATCAACTGAACTCGAGCACACTTACGGATGGCAGAGTTGGGTTGTTTTGCCTCAATACCTCTGAAGTTTTCATTAGTTTTTCCCGCATGTGAGGTGGTAATTTTGATGAAAGAAAATTAGAAACCTACAATAGATACATATTTTACTTACATTTTCTCTAGGACAATTCCTTTGGCATGGGAAGAACCTGCAAATGGTTTCTTCCATTCATTTCCAAGGTGGCTTTTCTTATATGCCTTGTCCGCCCACCTCTGAGTCCTTCTATGAGTCTTGAGCTTACGCCCAGCTCCCATTCCACGTGTCTTCCTGCAACATAATAACATTTTCTTTTGAGAAGGAACATGTGATTAAAAATAGGAAGTACTATCTGAAATTCCATCCAATTTGCAAAACCCGGCTATTGGATATCATTCTATCAAGAATGAACCCGGCTATTGACCTTAATGACAGTACAAAAGTTTCCAAGTGTTTTGTATTTATTACATACAAACCTACTACAGAAGGCAATGTTCATTTATTGAAACAAGAATATGACTGTAATCAAACTTGGTGGACTATAGACCAGTCAATTCATTTATAGAAATTGCTTTAAAAAATAATTACCCAGATTAATCTCTGAAAAAAAATACTAACCTGTCCATCAAAGCATTTTATGAAAACTGAAACGTATTACTATTTCAAACATAGAAACATTCAAAAGGTAACATAATTAAGATGGGAGAATCATTCGCCAAAACACAAAAATGCAAAAAAGATGTATACCGCCAGGTATCCATAATCCTGAATAGGCTTTAAGATAGGATGAAATACATAGTGGCATATGTTTCTTTAGCTTATGAAAAAGTTAGGTGCTGAAACAAAAAATTAATCAGCACCTGACCGTCAATAAGCATAAAAATTAAAAACACTAACGCAATCCTATCCTCCACCACATCAAGACATCAAAGTATATCCTATCCTTGACCATGTCAAGACATCAATGTATGACACTGACGCATATGACAAACATGGTCTTCAATATCTGGTACAAAATTCATAGGAAAGAGAATGAAAATGAATGAAACCAAGTGCATTAGCTCCAATATGAAAGTTCTCAAGGAATAATTGTTCTTGGCTTGCAGTTGATTTAGTGAATGATATTGTTTTTCAAAGGTACTTCATGGCATTGTTAAGTGCCTAGCATCATCAAATTGAATCAGCGTCTCAATATGAACTTGATAAGGATAATTAAGAATGTGAAGTATTTTTGCATCTCGAACCCCCCTATATTGTTTACAAGTAACAACCTAAGTTATTAGATAATAACATAATGGTGCATAAAATGTTTATTTTCCGTAATGACAACCAGACGAAAAACACATAACTTATAAGTCTTTAGATAATCAAATAGTTTCGAGAAAAAAATGGGATGAGGAGAAACTTTTATAAAACAAAAAATCTATTTATGATATAATTTCAAGTTCATCCAAACATCAAGACCATAACACAAAGAATAAAGAAACTCAACATGACCCAGACAACAAGTAGTAAATACAGACCAAATTTACTATGAAGTGCTAGTTGATGGAGTCACATTTTCTCATGCTTAACCTTAACACAATTAATAGTTAAAACTATGAACTCTCCCTGTCAAAACTATTTCCCTAGTACCTGAAAATTTGAATATCTTCCAAGATACGAAACTATTTCCTAACACATAAAAAACTATTTTTTCCCTATCGAAACTATTTTCCTAGCACATTTAAAAACGCATCTCTACGAACGCGCGCATGCCGGCTCTACTGTACGAGGATCAAAGTCCGGGCACTAAATTAGAGGATAAAAAACCAGAAAAATTGTGCCTACAGTGAGTTCGTAACTCTATCCATGAACAAAGTAAACAACAACAGAGACGAAAGGCATCGCAAGCGAACGCTCACCCCATGTTGGATCGACGACGAGGGCTGCCGGAATCCGCTGTCCCTTCGGTGGCAAAGAAGAGTAGCGAATTGTTCAACAGCCGCACGGGAAGAAGGGACGAAAAGCTAATTTATATTTGTGAGAGAGGCGATTTAGGGCACTCCCTTATATTGAATTAAAACGGGCCTCCAAGGAACACTTTGCAGGCTCAATAGGTAATTTGGCCTGCTGGGCTTTCCTTGGCCCACAACAACAACTATTATTATTATTATTATTATTATTATTATTATTATTATTATTATTATTATTATTATTATTATTATTATTATTATTATTATTATTATTATTATTATTATTATTATTATTATTATATTGCTTGTTGAATAAGGTTCAAATGTTGTTCTTAAACTTCATTTTATGGCTCCATTTTTCTGTGAAAAATAATTTTTAGAAAGTTATTTGTTTTGTACGATGTGTTGTATGACTTTCAAATACGAAAAAAAAATATTTTTAGAATATAAAAAAAACTTTAAACAATATAAATAGTTTTCAACTTGTAAAATTAAAGTGTTTACCAATATATTTCATTAGAGACATGGTCAAAAAATAATTTAGGAGATATGAAATATATAAGAATAATATTTAAGTAAAATATTGAAGAATAATACTAAAAAGCAATGTTGACATAATATAATTATAATATAGTTACAGAATAATTATATTAATACTTAGGACTTAATTTGTAGATGTGTGATATATTGATCAGCATCCTATAGAGAAATAGTTCGCAATATATATGGTTATTGATGCATATTAATTTTAATATATAAGATTATTAATTTGGGGAGGAATGACAAAGTCTATTTTGAGTTAGGATAATTTATTTATATATTGGGTAAATTTAAATTAAGTTGTAAGTTTGTCTCATTCTGATTTTATTTCATAAAAAAATTATCTTGCTTTACTCCTTACCCTGCTACGGTTTCGAGATTGAGATATATTTTATTTTTATTATCTTAAAAATCATTTGTATTCATTAGATTAGATAGAGTTTTAATTATAATCTTCATGATATTTTGTTCACCTCTTTATTATTTGATATGACTAATGCACTTATTTATAATATTTTTTTTATACTTTGAGGCACTGTTTGGTATGTATTTAAAAGAATGTATATTGTAGCATATATTATGTTTTGTAAGTAGGTTCATACTCTAATTAAGGTATTCGATAAATATAATTAATAATAATAATAAATGATTAGAATCTAACATCTAGTGTAATTAATAGCATGTTTAAATTTATTCCTAAATATGTCAATCATTATTAGTACTATTTGGATGATACACTTGTACCATATTTATCACTTTATTACTTATTATTATTTAAAAAATTATAATTATTAAATTAAATATGTATTACTATTAAAAATAATTAAAATAAAAACAAGTCATTTAGTTAGGATACTATTTAAATAATTATTTGTGTCCTCTTTAGCCTTCTTCCACCAACTAATTCAAATGTTGTGTTTGCCAAATATTTTTATTAAAATTAAATATTAACTCACTACTTACAAATCACTATTTATTACTAACTATTAAAATTATTAGTGATGTGAAAAAAGAGCCTTAGTATTGAATAAAAATGTAAGGAGTTTACCAATTTATTTCAATGTGAAATATATTAAAATATCATATACATAAAATATTAAACATTAATAATAGGAAATTAATGATGACATAAATTAATTATAATAGGGTTACGAATAATTATTTTAATACTTAGGACTTATAATTGTACAGGGTGTTAGTCACTTATATTTCATGCTACAGAATAATAATGATGAAAACATTTGTTGATTTTTTGCACAAAACGAACGGGATTTAAAATTGTCATTATCTTAATTTGATTAAGTTACACATAAGAATCAATAGTACATGTAATCGTTTGAGTTACTTTTATTTATGTTTTCGTTTTGTGTATGTAATTCATAAATCAAATTGAAACAATATTATCGTATTTGTGTTATTTTATGTCAAATAAAGAATTGGATTAAGGTATAGATTTGTGGATTGATGGAATGATAAAGAGTTGAATGAAAGGTTCTTTTTTGCATAAATATATATAGCAGGTTAACTGATTTATTAAAAAATAGTATCAAATAATAAACATATCAGTCATTTTGTATTATACGTATTTTTTCTATATTTTTCATAATTTTATATTTATATTGTGTTTTTAATTAATATCTTTTTTCTAGCACCCGTTCGAGATTCCCAATGTTCAAGGTTGCTAGCACCTCACTAATTGATGACTACGAAGTTCGAATTCGAAATTATTAGTTCCCGATCTCTCAACTCGAAACACACTTCTATTAATTAGATGTGTCAATCAAACTTAGTTAAATCCTAAATCAAATTAGTATCTATTCATTCACATGCTCAACTTTATACACGGATTAGTTATTGGAGTATAATGAGCTTTTTTATTTTGGCGTCATGAGTAGATGATGGGTTCCAATAACTCTGGCGAACTGATCAATACGTTATTTTAATTTTTAAAATTTAAAGATCAAGCTTTTATCCAATTCTATTCAATTCATATTTCGTTTCCAACAATAATTTAACACCAATTTTTTTGCATAATTGACTTCTTCCGTATATATTTTTTTTTCATTGAAGCATTGTCCCAACTAATCTCATTCATCAAAAATCAAACATTTGATCTTTATCAGTTTATCGTACACAATAAATTAAACTTGATACATCTTTTGAATTGATTATAGCATGTTTAGAATGAAAAGTTGGAAGGGGTTAACACTTAAAAAATTATATATAAACCACACCAATTTTGTCCCTCATAATTTGCTACCATTGCTCTTGTTGATTGCCATTAATTTCATTGGTATTCAAATTTAAATTATATATATATATATATATTATATATATATATATATATATATGAGGCATATTAGTGTGCATACACACAGTGTACCCATTATGAGCCTTTAAATTAGTATCACTTTCAATCTAATTTTATTAATCAGTTAATATTAATTATTGATTAGAGCTGACTGAAGGTCCAAGTAACCCGAGCCGTTGCTTGAGCCTTTACTTATTTTGAGGCCACTTTTGTATTATCTATTTATTCATATTAACAATATTAAATCATCACAATTAATTATAATTACTATTTTTATCATAATTATGCGTATAAATCATGATTAATTCTCAATATATTATGCTTCCTTTTCTCTTTTTCAAATTACAGAATCTTCTCACATTCAATTTTCTTCTTTCAACAAAATAAGTCAACTGATTTTTTTCGTAATTAATGTGTTATTTATTTATTACCGAAAATCTACCCATAAAAAAATCCTTATTTGTTGACTCCAGAATTTGATCGATTGCAAAAAAATAATCAGTGGACTTAATTTAAAAATATCGAAAATAGTAAAAAAAAAATTATTGTATTTAACTTTAGATTTCCAGTTTTTTTAGATGGTCATGGCTAATTTGAGAGAAGGCAATGTATTTTCACTTAACACCACATATTCCAACAAATAGTGCTGTTTATTGTTGTTAAATTGTAGAGTCTAACTCTTTAAACTTATATGATAGATAAAACCATGTAAAAGTTTATATGAGTTAAGCTCTTAGATTTTATTCATAGTTATTTTAAAATTTTGTGTAAAATCTTGAATACTTCTATAGAATTTACACAAATTTATACATTTTTATATGAATTTGTATGATTCATTTAATATGAATACTATTAATTTTTCATTTGTATAAGAAAAGGGTTTATAGATACCAAAATCTTTGTTAAGTAACTTATTAATGATTACTAGTGGAGTTTACAAATGAAGTATTTATAATTACTTAAATTTCATTGCAGGTAAGTTTAATGGATTTAAAGTTTTATTTTTTCTTAACTTAATAAGTTGCAATTATTTTAGCAAGTAGAAAGTAAAAAAACATATATTTATTATTTCATATTTCATCATGTTAATAAAATATATTAGTTATTTTAATATCTATCAATCTTAAACAAATGCATAATTTTATATTATTGATGCATATTAATTATTTTATAATTAACTGTTATTAAAATATAAATTGTATGAGATCATTATACGATACAGATTTTTAGGAGAAAAAAATACAATCATTTGTCTTGAAACTTGGGCCAAACGCAAATATAACTTTTATATTCGTATAAATTAAGTAGCGATAACATTTGCACTTGCGTGCCACGAGTCAGTTTAAAAAAAAATCCATATATTACTTAATTAGATTATCTTTGTTTCTAAATTTATCTATCGGTCATAATTCCACAAAAAGCGCATTTAAATTAAATTTATTAAAAACTAAAATTTCATTTGTTCATTGTTAATTTTGTTTGTAGTCTCGTTTGTAATGAAAAATAACATTTCGAAAATTGAAAACAATTATCTAAAATGCTCTGAAATAAATAACTTCCGGAAAAGATATCTTGTATACTAAATTGTCTTGGATTACTCAACATAAAAAAATAAATGTAATTGGAAGTATTTTGTACATGTATAAATGTAATTGAATAAATAATTTAAGTTTAATGTCAAATCTAATACATAAAATCACAATTAGTTGATTCTTACTGTTTCTTTACGTTCTTTGTGAAATAATATGTCAACTTCACGAAATTTGACAAAGTCCATGCCACCACATACCATAATGGACAAAGAAGAAAAAGCAAAAAAAATAAAAAATAAAAGAAAGTGATAGAAGTTGAATGCACGTACAAAGCATTAGATGATTTCTAGACATACACAGTGTATCTTGACGTTCCAATATTAAAATTAATGTATGAATTTATTAATTTTTTTCAAAAAAATTTAAATTCTCATTAATTTTGTACTAAGTAATTAAAATATGTTCAACATACGCTTTATATGTGCATTTAATATATATATATATATATATATATATATATATATTATATATATATATATATATATATATATATTTATATACACTATATATATATATATTTCAGTTGCAAATGAAGGTACACTATAAATTATAAGATAAAAAATACGTGAAAATAAAATTCGAAACTTAATTCCCCGCTGCATTAATGTTGTCATCAACACATGCCATATTTATGAGAGTTTTTTTTTTGGGCGAGTGATAATTATTTGTATCAGGGCGTTGAATTAGGTTTAGCCACGAGTTATATAAATCTGGAAAGGAATCATGAATAAATAATAATAATAATAGAAATATATTGTAACCCCTAGGCTTAAGGAGAAAATCTGAAGACATAAATTATGTTTTTTTAACATCTAAAAAGTATAGATAATCTTTTATATTTAGAAAGATAAAGCCTGACGAACTGCTATTTAAATATTAGTAGGAAAAAAAAATTAAGGTGTAGTGTTCACCTTTATCTTATATTTTAAATTATTAAATTTAATATTATTGATCAAACTAAATTTTATTTAAGTCAAAGTCTTAAATGATTTATTTGATTGATATTAGTTTGGACCACTAAATTTTAACTTAGCAAGTCAACATATAAGACAATATATATATATATATAAAGAAATATAAACTAATATTATACCTCCATTTAAAATATTACTGAAAACTATTGTTTATATTTTTGAATAACTTTTGGCATATATAGAACTACCCAATTAATATATAGTATAAGATATGATATTTTAACAGTAAAATATTACTTAATACATTTATATATATAATTAATAAAACAAATCTAGAACTCTAAAAAAATCGCCAAAACATGATAATTTTTTATTTAAATAACTATAAAAAAACTCACCCGTACCTATACTACATTAAAACTTAAAATTCCACATCATGAATTTAATTGCATCCACGTCAGTTTCATTCATTCATTATAAATAAATAAAAAACAACCCCACCTATACATTTCCTGCAACTCCCCACCATCACTCGCCCAACAATTAAAAAAAAGAGGAGGGAACAATTATTATTATTATTATTATTATTATTATTATTATTATTATTATTATTATTATTATTATTATTATTATTATTATTATATAATTAAACTCTCAATAACAGAAAAATTAAACAACAACCAGATTTGAACGAAAAGTCCACGAAAAGAAACGAATCCCTTCGGTGCTCATTAAATAGTAGTTAAGTTAACAGTGACAAATAACAATAATAATTAAAACAGCAAAACGTAACTTATTACGGCGCATGAATAAAACGACAAATAAAGGGTGGATTAGACGGTAAATAAGCGTATCGGAAACCCCCCACCATTACCAACTACTCCCCTAAATCCACGGAAGGTGGCCGTCGTCGCCGTCGTCGCCGCCTCCGCCTCCTCCGGCGACCCTTTTCCCGCCCAAACCACTCAGATCCGGTTCCTGAACCCTCGTCCCACCCCCCACGATCCATCATCTTCCCCCCGATTCGCTACGGAAGTCCCATCTTTTCGTAGCTGCGGAGATCTCGAACAGTAAGTAGGAGGAGATGAGCAGCGGCGGCGGTGGCGGCAAGGGGCAGCCCATGCCGTCGTCGGCGTCCGGAGGGCGGATGTTCACCGTGGGTCTGGTGACGTGCTGGTACTCGTCCAACATCGGCGTGCTGCTGCTGAACAAGTACCTGCTGAGCAACTACGGGTTCAGGTACCCGGTGTTCCTGACGATGTGCCACATGACGGCGTGCGCTTTGCTCAGCTACGTGGCCATCGCGTGGCTCAAGGTGGCGCCGATGCAGGCCGTGCGATCGCGGCAGCAGCTGCTCAAGATCGCCGCGCTCAGCGTCTTCTTCTGCGGCTCCGTCGTGAGCGGCAACGTCTCGCTCCGCTACCTGGCCGTGTCCTTCAACCAGGCCGTCGGCGCCACCACCCCGTTCTTCACGGCCGTCTTCGCCTACCTGATTACGACCAAGCGCGAGGGCTGGGTCACGTACGCCACCCTCATCCCGGTTGTCGCCGGCGTCATCATCGCCACCGGGGTGAGCTCGACTAATCGCCACCAGCTGGTTTTGTTTGTGGTTTCTTGAATTCGCATAGCACAAGATAGCAAAATGCATAACAAAACGATAACAATATCACTTCTCCTTTTGGCTTACAGTTGTTGTAAGTGCACCATGGCTTAGGGCAATGCAGCTTCTGATCTGCTAATTGCCTTTTTTTTTCAGATTCTGATTTGGGTAGTTCATAATTTGCTGCTTGACATGAAAAAATGTATCTTTTCAGTTTAAGATAGATATTGGTTAATAACCCTTAAAAATTTCTGTGATTTATGTATGATAGATATTTTTTCTCAAACATAGAAGTATGCTAGATAATGTATGCGGTGTATTTTAAAAAATGCGGGATGTGTTTGGTTTTTCTTTTTCCTTCTATTTTTTGAGGAGAGATGTATTTGGTGACAGAGCTGTTGTGTCCAATTATGCCTCAGATCTTAGTCATTTTTTTCCTTCGTTTTTCAACTACCTTGATTTTTGGTATAGCTTTGCCACTTCCTTTTAGCCATCTTGTGATTGCTTTTTCTCCTTCTGTTTGTAGTTCGAAAAGGCAATTGTTTGTTAGCTGTAGTGCAGCACTCAGTGTATTTTAGTTACTTGATTTAGCTTTGGCATGCCCACTGCATATGCCGATAAAAGCAAAATTTTGGTGATATTGCTTTCTCATGGATAGATATAATGGTGTGCTTATTGAATTATTAGTGAGTATTTCAATAAGCACTGTGAAATATAGTTTTTTTTTTTGAGAAAGGGTAGTATATAATTTTTTTGACTGATGAGCCTGCAGGAAGTTTATGGCCTTTTTTTTATTTGAGAAAGGGTAGTATATAGTTTGGATATTGTGTTTTCACTAACTTGTTATATTTCATTTTCACATGCTACTGCATGCCGTGTTGATTGACATTTGAAATCAATGCCTACAAGAAAGAGAAGAAATTGAGACATTAGTTATAGTTTTTAAGCAGGAACTAATGTCTGATTTAATTTACCTGCCTATAGTTATTTGGAACAAATTTGGAGAAATACTTGGGAACTAGACCTACTTAGTGTGTCACAGCTTGGATCGAAACCATGATATTTTAGATCATTAAGTTAAATAGAATCTGATTTTAATTTACTGGGCTTCTGCAGCAGTTCTGTGTTATTAGATGCAAGTATGTGCTCTCATGTATTGCCGCGTGTTATTTCCAACAATACTTTGAAACATATAGGATCCTTCTTCATTTATTTTCCTATTGAATGAGCTTTAGTTTCTCTTCAGAAGTTATCTCTTATTGCATTCTTATTGCCACACTGCAGGGAGAGCCAAGCTTCCATTTATTTGGTTTTATCATGTGTATCGGGGCAACTGCTGCTAGAGCACTTAAAACAGTATTGCAAGGGATATTACTGTCTTCTGAGGGGTAATAATGTCATTTTCCCTTCCTGCATATCATGCGATATATTTCTTATTAACCCTTAACTCTGCCAATTGGATCCTTTAAAAAATACTATGAATCAATGAAATACATCAATGTTCAAAGGATTTTTTGGATATAATTTCAAATCTTTAGGTATCTACATATATGAGATCAAGATGCAACAAAAAACTTTTAGTTGCACCGTACATTCAGACACATAGCATGTGGTTCTCTCTTGTCCTTTTAAACTCATATGGTCACGACATGAAGAGAGGATCATATGTTATGTGTCTGGATGTATGTTGCAACCAAATTTCTTTTGCTGCATATGAGTTTAAGTAAGTTGCAGCCAAAATTACTTGGGTAATTTCAGCTGCACCATACATCCACACTCACAAAGTGTGATCCCCTCCTATCATTTTTTACTTATGTGGTCTCCGCGCAAGGACAGGGCCATATATTATGAATGTGGATGACTATTTTACTGCACCCTACTTTAGCTTTCTCAAAAAAAAAAAAGTATGGATTATTATATTTATCTCAAAAACGGATTATATCTTTTATGCTTGGTGACTTAACAGGGAAAAGCTGAATTCGATGAATCTTCTTTTGTATATGGCCCCAATAGCAGTTGTTCTGTTACTTCCTGCAACACTTTTTATGGAAGAAAATGTTATTGGAACGACTTTGGAACTTGCAAAAAAGGACATCAAGATTGTATGGTACCTGCTATTTAATTCTTCCATGGCATATTTTGTCAACTTGACCAACTTTTTGGTCACCAAACATACAAGCCCTTTGACACTCCAGGTATCTTCTATTCAAGTTAGCTTCTTTCATTGTACTTGTATCATTCCTTGCATTTTAAATGTAAATGGCATTTGTTTTGCTTCTTTGTTATTGATTTATATGGCTTTAGCCTTTAATAGAGGTTGACTGAGATCCAAAGTAGGTTTTATTTGCCAATATCCATTATTTTGTAGTTAATTTTGATCTCTGTTCAACATGTTTTATGTATATACATATATATGTATAGGCAAAAAGGGACACAGCTATAGGCTACATATTCTTCCACCCCATATGTAGATATAGTATTGCGATTCTTGACTAATATGAAACTATGAAAGGAAGTGTGATTATCTGGATGTTTATGGAAATTACAAGTCCTTCCGGTGTTGTGGGCCTTGTGGCCTTGTGGGTTTTCTCTGTATACTAACTCTTTAGAATGACCAGATCAGAGATGTATTTTTTGTTCATCTATGACGTCAATGTTGACATTTTATTATTTGTGTCATGTGAGAAAATATTCTAGCTTTTTCCATCGTATTCCAGTTTGCTTGTTCATTCTGTGTTTTTTCTTTTCAGTTAAATAATCTTAATGCCAATATATGCTTAGATATCACGAATACATGGTTTTACCTGTATCTGGCTAATTTCAGGTCCTTGGGAACGCCAAAGGTGCTGTTGCAGTTGTTGTTTCCATTTTAATATTCCAGAATCCAATATCATTCATGGGAATGTTTGGTTACACTATCACAGTTACTGGCGTCATTCTTTACAGCGAAGCAAAGAAACGCAGCAAATGAGCATTTACAGAAACAAACCACAAGTCTGGCATTTTGTTTCAACTCACACCGAGGTAGAGATAAATATCATTGATTATAGTTTAAGGATATATAACATATTTATGCAAACCTGTTTAAGGATTCTATATATCAATAGCGTAGACCAGTTACACGCCACACCAAGTGATTTCTAATAAAGCATGGATTAGCCTTCATCTGCTCTGTGGAGGGCGCATTCTTTTGTGAATCTATCAGATTGGAGATCGAGACATGGAATTCTTGGCAAGGATATTAAAATTCCAATCATGTATTCTTTGTGGCTTATTTTTAGTTTTGATTAAGAAAACCACTGGACCTGAGTTGTGGTGGTATGTTACTGTACGCCTATCATCATATACAAAGCAAAATGTGCAATTATATACATGTTTCAAAACTTACTGTATGCATTATTCTCTCGTGTTCGTGCTAGTCCCATTTATGTTGCCAACTTTAAGATCTTATGTTCTGCAGTCTGTACTCAAGGAAATGGAAAATTTTACTTTATTTAAAAAAATGCTTTATCTTACTTTTATTCATTTTGGAAAGTTCACTGAGAAATTTGGATGTTGGAAACTTACTAGGTAATGCTGGTCAGTTTGCTTGATCTGAAAACCTTGATTTAATTTCATCATATTTCCTTCATAATGCAGAATGTATTTGTTACTCTTTTGGGAGAATTTGACTGCATACATTCCACCCAATGATGGCCAAGCTTTCACCCATTTATTAATTACTTGATTGTTTCAGTTACTTCCTGGATCAATAGCGCCTCTAATTTCGAAGCCTAAAACCATCTTTGGCGTACGAAGGGCTACTTTTTTTTTGCGGTAGTTAAGGGTCATTTGATAGAGTGAAAAATAAAAAAAATAATTCTATTTTATTTCTTGTAAAAAGGGAAAACTGTCCAAAAACGTTTTAATTTTTATATTTTTTGCAAATGTCTAAACTTCGTTGTTTGTTAGATTAAAAAAATTCCTGACTTTCAAATTCTTATCAGATTTAACCTAATTATTTTTATTGAATAAAAAACATGAAGTTTTCTATTTTTTCTCATATCTAACCGTGATATTTTTTAATAAATTTATTAAGTATGATTTAGTAAATTTATTGGTTAAGTGACCATTATATATAGAATATTATCTGTACCTAAATATCAAAAGAATAGAAATAAATATAATTATGCATTTTTATGTGAGTAATTAATACTAATTATTCTTAAAGATAATATATTCAATGAGTGATGAAATGAGTAATAAATTGTTTTTTAGAAAAAAATGTCGAGCTCAATTATATATATGTATACTACATCAAGCTTAATATTTTTCTTAAAAAGATACTATGAGGTTAGATACGAGAAATTTTTTAAAGTTGCTGTCTTTTTATCCAATATTAAATGTTGAGACTAGAATTAATAAAAACATAAAAGTTAGTTATTTTTTATCTTAAAAATAAAAGCTTAGATTATATGTATAATAAACAATTGAGTTTTTTTGGCGCAGTATTCCTTTTATAAAAATGACAAAAGGTAAATTAATATTTAAAAATATCTATAGTTAAATGGTTATTTTTCTTTAAATAATTAGAATATTAATATTCTTATCCATTGAATAATGGCTCAAATGATCCTATGATAATCCCTAAAGATACAAGAACTTCCTGTTCTAGTAACCTATGAAGCCCGGAACTGTTAGAACTTGCAGTGAAATTATGTCATATTGTCCAAGTTGCACTTCATAATCCATCAATTTGAATAAAAATCGGAGAACTATAATATAGTGATGTACTTCAGATTCATAAAATTAAAGGTCTTGAAAGATTTTGAATTCAACTATCTGAGATTTTTGTATTCCAATGAAAACTAACTAGTCAGATGAAGTTCTTAAAAGCATTATCAGAAATAAGTCAAGATATATCCATTAAACTTTTTGACACATAATGATGATCCCGGAAAAATGAAAAGAAAAATCATCTACCAATGGGTTCGATTTATGACCAATATGTTATTTTAGCATTTACCAACATATTAAGTTAGTTTTTTATTTTTATGTTGTTGGCTAGTATTATTAATGGAATATAGTTTTGAAGTATATATTTTAATTCCTGTTTAGAAAATGAAGGTTATATAAGAATGTTTGTGATTTTTTTGGAAGTTTTTATTATTGTCATGACTCTAATTGTCAAAAAAAATATTTTCAACCAATTAAAATTGAGGATGTGGTGATAAGTATGTCATTCTAGTTTGAGGAGATTTCTTCAAGTACGAGTCTGTATGCCTAGAATAATTTCATTGAAATAAAATTAGTGAAGACTGTGATGACAAAATATATTTGAACTATTTTATCTTTTATGAAATTTATATTAAATTTTGTAATATATTGCCTCGTAAAAAAATCCTTCTTTCTAATTCTTTTACCTCTTTGTTCCAGACTTCCAGGCCAAACAAAAAAGTATCACAAACTTTTCTATATACTTTGCATTAATAACGAACGTCAATACAAACATTAAAAATAATCAATATCTAAAACTATATTCCATCATCAGCTAGCTTGAAATAAAAACGAAATAAACAAAACTTCTTTATATATTTAGATTAATACAAATTAATTTAGTAAACAATTTTCATCTTCAATATTATAATTTGAATCATTAATTATTTTTTAAATAAATATAATTCATTTGGATACATTGGTATAAACATTAATTGTCCAACGGGGTTCAATGAAGGTATTTTCTACTTAATTAGATAATATCATATTGCCGTTGGATGTTAAATCTACGATAGATGAAAAAAATAGAAAAAAATTGATATTCGACATAGATTTAATATCCAACGATTAAAAAAGATAGTATGATATTACCTACTTAAGTAGGTAGCATTTTCATTAAATTATATATTATATATATTAACAGAATTGCTAATCCTAAACGTCTCTCCTAAAATTCTTCTAACAATATCTTTAAGTAAGATATAAATTAGATTAGTTTTAAAGAATCTTGTCACCAAAATGGGAGGAGGTGAATGATTTTTTTTTCTCGGAATTTTCAGCCAAGTTTACAACTTACCCTTTGTTCTCAGCTCTTAATTATCATCTATTTACTTGTTTATCTTGTAGTATCACCTTGAAGTAGTAGAACTAATACACTACAATCACTCTAACTCTTCAGTAATCAGAAAGCTAAAACCAGCAGCTATGAGAACTTTTTTAATTAAGAGATCCGAGATGAGCATATATGAGAGCTAGAACAAGTCTTGCATGTGGCCTTCTTCTTCTTTGTACGGCGAGCAGTGCAACGATATTCACCAATTCAAATTTTATCTTAGCCCCTGTTTATTTTGATGGAATTAAGTTATTAAGAAAAATTAAATTTAGGAAAATAATTCAATTTTATGTGTTTGATAGATGGTTTTAAATATAAGAGGAAAAATTATTTTGAAAATATAAAACTAATAATTTGGTAAGAAAAAATGATTTGCAATTTTTTAATTTTTTATTAAAAAACTATCTTTTCAATTGACAACATTTAATCATTATCAAACATAAATATCGACGAATTCATTTTCTAAGAAAATAGTTTGATAACAGTCTTGATTTTGAATTTAATTATTTTTTATGAGTGATGCTACAACCTCTTCAATTTTTTTCTAAAAAATCTTCTAACACCTCATAATGGCATGCATTGTAATTTGATGAACTTTTTAGGGCAACATGCATTGTAATTTGATGAATTTTTTAAGGCAATTTCACTACGTGGGTATTAGGAGAAATATTAAGCACATTTTTTAGGAGGACGTAGATTTATCCATTTTTTATTTAGACCATATTCCATTGGTCTTATGGTAGTTATAGAAGCTTTAAATGCATCGTCATGTCGTCCGTCGAAGCAAGGTTGTCAAGATCAGGATCTTACCTAAGATCGGAAGGGGGTGATAGGATCGAAGATCGTAAGATCGGATCGAGGATCGTAAGATCCTACCTATAAATAAAAAATATTTTTAAAATAAATATGTATTAAAATATACATATATCTAATGATTTATTAAACATATTTTAATATATATTTTACATTTGTCATTAATTTTTATCACTTTAAAAACTTTATATGCTTAAAAATAAAGTTTTATAAATATAATCTAATATATTATAATTCATATTATTTAAAGAAATATGTATATATATGGGATTAATGAAGATGCTACCTACTTAAGTAGGTAGCACCGTGTTACCTATATTGTCAACCTATGACGTTAAATATATGGTAAATGTAATAACTTATAACAAAATCTATAAGAAAGAAAATATTTATATAAATCATAGATTTAACATCTTAAGGTGGATAAAATAAAAAATACGGTGCTACTTACTTTAAGTATGTGGCACCTCCATTATTTTCATATATATATATATATATATATACTAAATAAATAAATATATATATATATATATATATATCCACTTTTTATTTTTTGCCACTTTTATGCTTTAAAAATATTTTTTAAGTAATATATTATCAATATAACATTTGTTTCTTTTAAAAGGAAGTGTGAAAAAGAAAAGAAAAAAAATTAAACTAATATAGTAGGATCGATAGGATCTTACGATCTTACCGATCTTACGATCCTACCGATCCTACGAATTCGATCTTATATTTAAGATCGAGATCGGTTATCCATGGTAGGATCGTAAGATCGTGCGATCTTACGATCAAGATCGCGATCTTGACAACCTTGCGTCGAAGCCTCTTCATCACTCCCTGTAATTGTTAGCTTACATCAAGCAAGAAGATGTTTACATGATCAAAATATATTATTTACTACAATCTCGTATCATAATAATTAATGTATGATAAAAGATGTTTAAATTAAGTGTTGAACATTGCCCTAATCATAAAACTTGTTACAGATAGTTCGATCCGAATTAATAAGCATTATGAACTCTTTTTTTTATAATAGTACATGCTGAATGAAGTACGCTGTGCATGGTTTGCTCGAGTCATTCATCTTTGATGTCATATTTCTAAACTCAACAAGTACTCATCCTTGACTTTAATTTTACAGTTTAATTTGCAAGGTCAGCACCTTAATTATAAAATAATAGTGCATCATTGTATTATCTTTATGCACATATCACATGCGTAAACAGTGTGTGATGTTATTCATGAACTAGGATAATCACAATTGGATAATATAAATAAAATAATATGTGACAAAAGATGAATGAATTTATAAATGAAAAAAAGGTGGTCATTTTTATTTATAAAATAATTGCAGGTTACATCTCTAATTAATTACAAGGGAGAAGACCTTAATTGAGAATAAAAGTAGATGCTTTTTTTTCTAATGAATTGCAGATAAGACTCTAATTGTTTGCCGGAGAATGCTTGCTTAACTAAAGTAAAAAAAGAATTAAAAAAAAAAGATAAATGCCATTGATGAATGGAGAAAAGTTTGAAACTATCATTTCAGCATAAGCTTTATATTTATATAGATTAGCACTATCATTTTTCTTCTGTAAGGACTCCAAAGCCATGCAATAATAATCCCCCCAAGAAGTTTGTAATTCAAGAAACTTGGAGGCAAGGATGAACTCTTTGATTCGAAGCTTCATTTTATTCTTAGGGAGGGGTTGGCCTCTTCGTGGCATACTCAATATTTTGTACATCTACTTTTATTATTTATCAGTTATAGATATAGTCTTTTACTTATTTTTTTTATAAAGAAGGTTAATGTTACTGAATTCGTCCATCCCTTCTAAATTTAAACCCATTAATCTCATTTATTTCTTCATAATCTTAATTTTTTTTGTTTGAAGGAAAATATTAATCAATTTTTTTTATGTTTTTTTATCTTGTGGACAAATTTAAAATCTTTAACTAAAAATATTTACTTTATTGGCTATAAACTTATATATGATTAAAATAAATTGTTTTTTATAATTTTTTTTCCAAAAATAATTGCTTTCACATGTAATATGTCCAGCAAAAAAACTAATTTATATCTTCAAGTTACTCAATTATACATTTTTATTTGAAAATGTCTTCCATAAAAAAAATGTTTATACAGTTTTTTGGGGTGTTGCCATAAATGGGACTCAAGGCTTCATTTTAATTTTTATTGGCTCAATTCTGAGTTCCATACTTGAACATGAGCACTTAGTTCGACCTAGAGATAAGTTATCCTTCTATATTCATGTTATACGCCTATCTAAAGATCGCGTACATAAAACTATACCTCAATTTAAGTCTAAATATGATGAACAATATTCATCTGACATTCATGTCACACATGCAAGATCAAAGAGAAAAAAAAAAACACTTGTGTAGATTGTCTCATGAGCAATTCGTAGGAATTGAAGCCGATAGGACGGAGCTTTGGTATTACCTAATAGCTACTGAAAATCACAACTTAATTTAAAAATTACAAATGTTCATCCATAAGTCGATTATCTCTTTCAAAAAGTACATAAAAGTCCCAATTTCTTTTTTTTATTTCACGCAAAATTATCAAGATCAAGATCTTATATGAAATCATGAGAGGATCATAAAATAAAAAATCATAAGATCAAATCGAGGATAATAAGATTCTATGAATTAATATAATTTTAATATAAAGTATATATTTTTTAATAACTTTTTGCACTTAACTTTTGAATATTTTTTTACTTCAATAAATCACAATTTGATAAATTTGTAAGAAAAAATATATTGAACTTCATCTATATTCATTATTATTATCAAAATTATAAAAATATTATTTTTAAATAATTAAAATATTTTATTTAAGATCGTATAGAATTAAATAAAATCGTACGTCATAAATTAAAATTTTACCCATAAAATATTCTCATTAAGATTGAGATCAATTATGACTCTCAAGATAGTAAAATTTTAAGATTTAAATTGAGATATTGACAACTTTCAAGTACTCATTAGACTATAAATTTGTAATACCATAAGATTATAAGAAATGGTTGCATTTGCATGTAGGGGAATACCGAATGCCAAAGCCGGCATCAATGTCTGTTTTGGTTCTAGACAGAAGATGGAATGAGTAGACACATGTTTGCCCTGGAATAACATGATTGTCGTTTGAATGTGATGTCCACTCAAAACTCTGAAAATGAAGGAAAGCATAATGCAAGCATGCCTGCAACACATGCAAATAGAATGGAGTAGAACTGCAGCATCTGCTGACTGGCTTCTCCATGACTCCTCAAATGCTCATATGACTTCAACAATGTCATCACAAAACACACATACCTACCATTGCCATGTAGGACCTCCACTGAAGGCATTGGAGTACTGTGCTGCATGAAGGCCTGATCATTTCCAGTCACAGCTTCTTAAGATTTGCTAAGGTTCATGCTATTAACATATTTTAAAAGTTTTCACATCTCTCTGCAGACAAGCCAAACTAAGATTCTTAAGTAAGTGGCACAATCATGAAAGAGAATTTTTTGGGAACACCGTCCCAAGAGCTCCTTTGGCAAAATCTTTAAAAAAATTCTCAAACAGTACTCCTTCACTTTTGCACTATGAGAGGAAGAGGCCCCCTACTACTTCTTTTCCATGTATAGGATATACACAATTCTCTTGCTGTCACAAGCCACAAGCAAATTTTGTATGCCCATATCTCAATGTCTCGTTTCTTTAATCACTGTATTACCTATCAGTTCATCACTCAGACGACATGATTGAAAAAAAAGTTTGAATAATAAGAGATAAATGAGGTAAAAACTTACAACGAAACGAAGAAATTGGGAACTCTCTCTCTCTCTCTCTCTCATTTTGCAGCATAAGAAGAACACAGAATCTATATAGGCGAGCAACATGTCTATGACTGCACCTTGCATGCAACTTCACATCAAGGAGCTGTTGATGAGGCCATGCCAAGAGGAACCAACCCCAGTCCAGTAATCTCTTCCAGATTCCACAGCCATGTTCCCATTCCCGGAACCTACCTGCCATGGAAGGCCCATCAACACTTTGGTCTCTCCTTCTTCCATATCCTTGCATGAATCTTGGCTGGTCACAGTGCTCCCGGTTGCACCTAAGAAGCCTGCATGATCAGATGACAAGGCTCCATCTGCACCACCAACAACACTTCCCACCTCCACATTGTTACAGTTGGCGCCGAAACCGTAGTAGAAGCTGTTCAGTGCAGGGTTGCTCGCGGTGGTGTCAATAAAGCCGCTCCTCAGGATATCTAGGAAGCCATTGATTGGAGCAGTAGGGATGTGTTCAGCATTGGCATGGCCCAGCAGCAGGCTCTGGTTATGGTTGTCCAGACCAAGCTGCTTCGACGGTTGCTTCTGAAGGCTGGCGAAGGCCAAGGTGAGGTCATTGGGGTCATACGAAAGAGATGGAGGAATGAGAGTAGGGAGCAGCGGGTTGGAGTTGGTGGCATGGATGTGAACTGACGATTCATGCATCTGCTTGCAGGAAGAGGACGATGACCTCTTGTTCTTCCTGCAGCCACCTCCAACCGGGACGTTCCTCAGGGAGCCTCCCTGAGTCCAGTACCTCCTGCAGCCCTTGCAGAAGTACCTCGGCTGGGAGAGGCTGTAGTTGTTGTAGTAGCAGAACTTGGTGTTAGTGGAAGCACACCTCGGGCATTTGAGGGCCTGCTCTGGATGAGGCCTCACCTTCCTCTCCTGCTGCTGCTGCTGCTGAGTAATTTTGTTGGGGCACAACATCACTTCTTCCAATTGATGACTAGCCATCGCCTGCATGCGTACAGAAGATTGTTGATACTGCTTAGAACTCATAGATGAGCTTCTTATAGGTTCATATATATGATGCACACAGCTAAGCAAACAAAGATTGCAAATTTTATCAGTCTAAGATGGTAGATTATGTTCTTGTTCCCTGTGATCGCCAGAAGGTTCAGATATGGCTGCGAGTTTGATCTTGTTGTGGAGCACGAAGTGCATATTAATAGATGGCATGCATTCACAGTGGATGATGTGCATTTAGAACTCATCTAATCATAAATGATTACTGCATCAATAGATGGCATGCATTTACAGTGGATAATTATGATTTATGGCCCTTTGGCCAAGAAGTTCATATTAATGGATAGCATTCAGAAGAACGAGGATATTATTATCAAGCGTTAATTAATTACTAATAGTGCAATAGAGTAGATAGAGTAGTAGTGGGATATTGTCAGCCTTATGGAAAGGAAGAAGCATGAAATGAGAACCAAAGGATCTTTCTCTTTCCCCTTTTTTTCATGATATCTGAATGCAGGCAGCAGCATATTAAACTTCCAAAAATCTCGAGAAATAAGAAATATTGCTTTAAGAGACTAAAAGATTTCAGTATTTTATACTACTTAGAGTTTTGAGGAAGAACATGATGCTAATAAAATCTCTTCTTTCTACAGGAAAATTTTAATACAAAGAAACTAGAAACAATAAGAAATTTAGACTAAATAGAAAAAAAATATTATTGCGAGAAATATGATTTTTGAAGGGGAAGCCTTTGTCTACATAGACATGAAGATCATTCATTATATTGTGAACTGAGAAAAAAAGATGATCAAACTAATCTGGAATGGATCTGAGGAAAGAGACAAGTATGCACCTTAAAATCATTGAATTCAAAGGAAACAAAATATATCAGGTCATCATATGGTTTTGGCAAATTTCATTATATTAATAGAAGAAACAAAGGAAGAAAACATATGCAAAAGCTGTTTTTTTTTCTTCCATTTTTTTTCCTTTGTTTTCTTTTTTCTTTTTATTTTTTGCTTCCTTCATGCATATGATGCAGGAGGATGGTTTGAACTTTGAACACAGGAATCTAAACCTGCAAGATGATTACATAAGAAGAAAAGAAATAGGAAAATATAAATGTAAAACTTGCAGAAATCATCAAAATATGCACATTTCGGCATGACCATGACTGAATTTATACAAGAATTTCGTCATATCCTAATTAAGCAAAAAAGAGTAATCATCAGGATGATCCAGCAGAAGAAAACTTCGCACAACTCATGGTGCATGATCGATCACCTCCTGATCAGGACAACAGGATCTAAGCTCCAAATAAGATCATGCATGACGTCTTGCTTGAAAGCAAGAGAGATCATCTACTAATTTAGAAGGATAAAAGAAGTAAGATGATCAACTACTATGTGCTCTTTTTTTTATCTGTATTCATTACCTTGTGATGAGCATTAGGAATTTCCATGCATGTAAAAGAACCTCGGAGAAATCAAGCAAAGAGAGGGAGATATATAGCCAGATAGAAGTGGAGAGTTTGGCCACGAGCAAATGGAGAACTTAAGCTGTCACCCTTTGCTTCAGTTAAATAAGAGCACGAGAGAGAGAGAGAGAGAGAGAGAGAGAGAGAGAGAGAGAGAGAGAGAGAGAGAGAGAGAGGAAGAAAAAATGGAGAGGAGAGTGAGGGGGGAATGATTAGGTTTTGTACGAAGTGATATTGATGCGTTTATGGCTTGCAAATGAGAGAAAGCATTGGAAAATTCCAGCCCCATCCCTGCTTATAAAAATTCTTACAGAGGTGAGAGGAGAGAGAAAGAGTACAAGGACAGTGCTCAGGGATGGAGAAGCATGGGGTGTGGGTTGGGTCTGTCTGGGACCCATTTTGGCGTGTTGCGCAACAATAACGCCTAGCTCTACTCGGTGGTGCCCCACTGCGCCCTCTTTTTGCCACCTCCACATGATACTGGTGGTTGGTTCCCTGCCTCTACACACCTCTCTCTCTCTCTCTCTCTCTCTCTCTCTCTCCATCCATGTACAGTACTCTTCAAGCTCTGTGGGGAGATCCAAAGCTCAGCTCATTGTCCCTAACTCATGATGGCCAACATTGGTGTGGTCCAGTACTTGATCACCTCTTCTGGTTTAAGATGGTCATCATGCATCCAGCAACAGCTTTGAGATCCATCGAGTTCCTTTGAGACTTCAAATCCAATATGTGACATAGACATATTGGATTATTTTGCATGTCGATTCAGATTGATAAATAAGAGATCTAAATCTCATTCCATGCAACATGTTTCTGCATGCATGCCACAGGTCGTCTCAATTCTCCTGCGTTATATATGCTTTTATATATAGCTGGCTGGGCAAATACATATGAAGAATCTTATCACAGCAAATTATATTGTTAATAATAGATAGTATAATTAAAAATAGTTGTATTTTTAATTATAAGATGTAAAAATTTTGTTGCGAATACGAGAGGAGAGAGAGATAAGTTCGCACACAAAAGAAGAAGACACGAGATTAATTTACGAGGTTCACTTTTAATTGAACTACATCCTTAGACGACGGCCGAGAATTTCTCTGGTGAAAAATAACAGACGATTACAAGATACTGAATAATTCAAACTCTAAAGAGTTTATATAGGGACTCCCAATACAAAATAAGAAACATAAATCCTAAAGATGTCTAGATTTAGGAGGTTCCATATGGAATGACCGCTTCAATTATTCGAGCGACTGGAATATCACAAAGGGTCATATAAAATTAATCACTGATTAAAATTTAATACATTATCAACAAATTTCTTGCATGGTAGCTCATGTAGAGTAGTCCTCTCTACGCGCAGACCACACAATTAAACACATCAATACTTTGCAGTCATTATTCATGAATGGTTCTTTTGGAATTGTTCACATTCCAAACCTCCTGAAATGAAAGCACTTCGATATATAACATAACTAATTGGCCACTTTGTGAAAGCACTTACTTTTGATATATTCAACCATAATGTTCTCTTTCTCTCACTGCTCAATTATATGACTCTTATATTACGCAATATTTGACATCATTTGCGCACTTCCAAAAGTTATAATTAAGGAGGCGTTTACTGCATTACCTCTTAACATTACCTGGTAATCTACATTACCTGACAGAAAGATTACCACCTATTAAATTACCAGTAATGTGCATTACCCCGTTTACTATATATAAGTAATCCAAGTGGTAATTCAGATTATCATATTTACTTATATAAATGATTACTAAATAATATACAACATTTTACTAAAATACCCTTCATAAATATTATTAAGTTAAAAATTTTGTATTATTGAATTAAAATTTATCAACTTAAATTATGAATTTGCAAATTAATGAATTTAAGTAATTAATACCCTTCAAATTAAAATAATAATAAAATAATATTTATAATAATAATAATAATAATTTAAAAAAAATAGTCTAATTAATAATACTTATAAATAACAATTAGTGCTATATTTTAATTCATAATATGATCATAATAATATAATATTATTTAAATAATATTTATTATGGTCATTAATTTATAATAATAATAATAATAATAATAATAATAATAATAAAAAATATTATTATTTGTGTTGTTGTTATTATTATATGATAATTTATTATTGTATTATGTTTTATTTATGGAAGATTTAAAAGGGCAAAGAGGGAAACTAATATAAATAAGATTGCCACTTGGGTGGTAATCTGGATAGACACCCCCTCATAGGTAATGTGGATTACCATTTCATAGGCAATCTGCATTGCTAGGCAATCCAGATTGCCTACGAATTAAAATAAGTAAACAGGATAATGTGGTGGTCCCAGGTAATTTTAACTTCAGATTACCAATAATCTACAAAGATTACTGTGAGGGAAACGCCCCCTAATAACAACCTTCATAAGGTTTCTAGCTTCTCCTTAGGTTTACATAGATAGAGAATACGTAGAAGAATGTTGACTGGTCAAAGTTTGACCGGGTGTCAAATCCAAGTCCGTTCTAAGGCACGCCTTGTGCTATCGCTTTCGACTGCCTTCTCTTCTCTTTTCCCAATTCCTTGTTTCTTATTGTGTACCTTCGTTGCATTTAGATTGCATTCCTCGTACATGTAGTGATCAACGGCAGGGACGGTGGAAAACTAACACAAGACAGGACCAGGGAGGCAAATTGTCCTAAAAATACGTTCATTTTTTTTTCTGATGCAACTTTTTCTTTTTCTTTGTTTTTTTTGCCAATGAACATATATTTATTTCAAAGGCAAAAACGATAAGAATGATCTCCTTCTAATAGAAATGATCTACTAAGATTAATATTCGTCTTCTTATAGTAGTTGGAATTGGATCAGGAAGTACATGTTTTAGTGTTTTAATATTTGGAAGAATTAGCTATATCAACTTGGAGTTATGATTATTTTGTTGTTTATAATTATCTTTTATCATGACATTATTTTCAAAAGTTTAATCACGATCCCATCTGGCGTTTGAAGTTCCTGTTAGAATTCTAATACAAGCTTGAAGGTTTGAAAAAAAATTCTAACACAACATTAGAGTGTGATCTAAGTTTGCCTCTATGTTTAACTTTGGATCACATGATAAAGTAAAACTTGATTTTATCAAGTGGCTATCTGTAAAAAATAATTTTGTACTAAAAGAGATTACAAACTAAATTAATAATGATCAATGAAATTATGGAGAATTATAAACAACTATTTTTGCTTTAAGGAGCTAGTTATGAAGTTAAATGCATATAAAATATTTTTTAGTAAACATAACAATTGAATGTGCAATATGTCGTGACATAGATTAGTCGAATGTTAATCTATTATAATTTCATATGTCATTGCTATTTCTTAATAATTGGTATTGTAATTCACAGATAAAAATATAAACGAGAAAATTATGTGAAAAAAGATTATGCTCGAAAATGATAAAAATAATTATCATAGTGATTTTCATTAATCCTTTATAATAATACTATTTAATCAACATCACTAATGAGGGAACACTATTTTCAAATATTACCATTAAACTACATAAATAACAATGAACAATCTACTCAGTAACTTCTTATAAATATAAGTATCCATTTTCATATTATAAAGACAACTCAGTAACACATAATTTCATCGAGCAAATCAAATTTAGAATTTTATATTATACTATAATTTCTTTAAGCACTCACTCGAAACTTTTGATGTTCAAAATTATTAACACTTAATTAATTTAGAGTCAAATTAAAAAATAAAATAATATCTGATTCTAACAATTAAATTTGAAACTACTCACTTTTAACATCTTTAAAACATGCTCTTTTCTAATCATATATTAATCGAACTTGATTTATACTACATTTTCATTCTTAGTTTTTTCTTGGAATATCTCGGCACGTTTCTATATCGAATAAAATTGACAATTGGACCATCAGACCGATATTATTATTCTTTTTATACGTTCTATTATTATTATTATTCTTTTTATACGTCTTATAAGTTAATGAGGTGACAATTAGAGAAAGGGGAAGGGGTTGAGTTTAATTAGGAAGGAAGGAAGGAATTAAATTGTGGAGTGGAAATGGCGTGCACGGCGTGACGGACCCCGCACACGCCGCCCGCCACCCAACGAATCCGAGTGCTCTGTCGGTGGGAGAATGCGACGCGTCGTGGGTCCCGCCGGCAACTGCGAGCTCACAGCAGCCAACAACACTTTACATATAATTATTATATTATATTACTAAACTAAAAGTATTAAACAACGTGGACGGCCGTCCAAGGTTCGCCCACCAAACGCCATCATATCCTTCTCGACTCACGAGGCGCCTACGACACATTATTATTATTATTATTATTATTATTAACAATCTCATTAGACAAATACTTTCAAATATTAAAATATTAATTAAAAATATCTATATATATATATAATAAAATTATTCTCTAATTAAGTAGCGAGTATCATGTTACCTATATCTTTAATCATAGAGTGTTTAATTTATACTGAATAATTTTTAAAAAATTAGAATAAAAAAAATTTAATATTCATAGTAAATTTAATATTCTATTATTAAAAATATAAATAACATGATAATTTCTATTTAATAAAAAAATATCTATATTAAACTTATATATATATTTAACGATTTCTTAGTCGGATTGGTGATCTTTGGACTAAGAGAAATCTTATTATAAAATAAATCATTTTGTATATTATATATATATATTCTAATTTTTTCTCTAACAAGCTTTTTAACCCTTCATAATGTTATTAATTTTGAATTTTTTTTATGACGTGAGTATTTGAAAGTTTTTTTTTATGAGGACGAAGATTTTTCTTGACAAATATCATCACTGCACTGCAACCGAAAAAAAATGCTGTTCACCCAAAGACGAGTTAAACGACACGAGGCGGGGGCGCGTAAACGAGATGCGAATGCGGTTGCGGAGGCCGACGAGTTGCGAGCGCATGCGGCCGCGCTCGCAGTGATCAGAGGAGGGAAGGAAGGCGTTTCGTAGGAGGGGGGCGCGTGGCGCGCGTGCCTCGCAAGGCGACGGCCACCGGGACGCGAGGAGGGCGTGAGCGGCGGGGGAGGTTGGGGGAGGGAGGGGAGTCACGAGTTCCCAAATGCGTATTAATAGGAGTGTTGCAGTGGTGCAAGTAACGTGTTTGTTGTTGTGCCGGAGAGAGAGAGGCGATGATGGGTAGAGACATCATCCATATGACTGCGGGCGCCGCAGGAAACTGACGACGGCCGCCTATTTGTGTTTGTGTTTTGGAGGCTTCCGATTCGTTATGAGACTGTCTGGTTTCGGACGTATTGCGATCCTCGAGAATGGTGGTTTGTAAGCCCCACAGAAACATAGTATACAATTCATTTGGGTGTGTCCAATAAACGTATGGAAGTGGTGGATTAATGGGTTCAATACACATTCGAATTCCACCGTGACCGACAATCTATGTATGCAATGTAATGTCCATTTTTTTTCGTTGGGTGCATCTGTTGCTACTTCTAAATACTTAATGTAAGACCGTTTTATGACTTTATCTTTAGTGTCAACTTTTTTTAAAATATATAAAATATTATATAAAACAAGAAATAATACTTCATTAATATATTTTTTATATTTCTTTCTCCGATATGCCTTCTGTTCATATTTTATGTTCGTAGAATTTGATGGCAAGATTATAAAAAAATTCGGATCGGCGAACGACCTGAAAATATCTTCGGACAAAGTTGAACCGATCGAACCAATTAGATCGAATAATAATAATAATAATAATAATAATAATAATAATAATAATAATAATAATAATAATAATAATAATAATAATAATAATAATTAATATAGATATATACTATATGCTAACATATATTAATAAAAAATGTGGTTCTCATAACAAAATGGTAAAAATAGTTATCCCTATAATCGAGATTAAAAGGCCATATATATGTACATATATAAAAAAAATTGATAAGATATGTACTACATTAACATCTCACATTAAGAAAAAAAAATATAATAACTCAATACAACTATTTTAAATTATAAAATGTCAAATAAAGTTCAGCAATTAAATAAAAAAAGTTTGTTTACAAGAGTATAATATTTAATAAACTTGTGATGGTAGTTCTATTTCAACTAAAATGAAAGAAATATTTTAAATTTATTGTCAATAAATAATAATTTTAGGATATTGTCATTTAGACATAACATTCAAAAAAAAAATTAGAAAATGTATATATCTAGTAATTTGGATGAGTTCAATATTTTATTTGATCAATGTTCAAATCACATCACAAACATAATTATATGTCAATTTTCTTAAATTTTATAATCCGATCGATCCAACTCATATTTGATCGATTCAATTCGAATTTTGACCGATCTAAAATGATTCAAGAGGATATCCAATTTTTATTTGATCCATATTAAAAACTCAGATACGGTTTGACTAGCCGATTCGATTTTTGTAATCTTGCTTAATTGTTTTTTTAAATCCATTATATATATAACGTATGAAATTTTATATGGTTGTCCCAAAAAAAAATTAATTCATCAGTGCCGACTGCCGAGAAAAATAAATGTAGCAAGAATACGAGAGCCTACTGATACGACAGCCACCAACGTTGCAGTGGGCCAAAAGCTTCCCATTGCTTCCGCCGTAGCTTCCATACGGCATGAGGCATCAAAACGTTCCAAGCCAACACTTCTTTTGCCCATCATACAGCTCTCATTCTCTACATCTAACAAGACTATTAACCATAAGAGTTTAAGGCACTGCTCAAGGACAATAAAGATGTTGACTTCACATGCAACAGAGAAAATAAAGCTTTATTTTTTTTCTCTCTTTGCGCCTTGAGGCTTTAAAACCCTCGTACGAACGTCCCATTACATCGGAGCATTTGTACAAATTGCACCAGGTCGAAGCTTTGAGAATGATTGATCTGACAATTTGATCAGGTACAGTGGACGACTTTGGTGGAACAAAAATGATAGGTGATATAAATGCTTGTGATGCCAAAACTGTAAGATTTCTTGAACAAAAGAAGGCAATAGGCATCCTCAACCACATGTCATGGGACCGGCTTGGCATCCTCCTCCACCAATTATTTGTTCACAATTAGAAAGATGCTTGATTTACTGTTGCTGAGAGCTGCAAGTCACAGAAATGTCAAATTGTTACCCACCATCAATAGTTAAAATGATCACACAGAATCACATGTCTTACCTCTATTTCAGGCTTATAGGAGTAGACAAGAACATCCAAGAGGAAAAATCTATTCCCATGTCAAAAGCTCCAATGTGTTGGCGTGGTCCATGATGCATCTCTCTTTGTCCGAAGGTGAAAACAAGCAAGTGCTTATGTGGAACTAAGAATAATTTATTTGGTATTCATCTAGGAGCCATTCTTTCCATCATTGCAATCAGATAGAAAGCAACAGGATGATTCATCACTAAACTTCACTGTTAGAGGCAATATTGTCAGAACCGAATCGGACGACGATTCGAAAAAGCTTCCGGGTCAGATCGGATCGATTAAACTGATTAAGTCGTATAGTCGAATCAGATACTATTAAAAAATATTAATATAAAATATAATATATAGAGTTTAAGTAATATATAGCCAAGATTTTTTGGTTACAAGGTGCAGCCACACTCATTCTTTATGAATGCGGCTACAAGGTGCAATCAAGATTTCTTAGCTACAACTTACTTAACCTCTACTATATAATCTAGATGAAAGAAGCACAAATAATATGATCAAGTATGGAAAAAATTACTAAATATATTAGTTATGATCAATTAATATTTTATTTAATATAAAATTTATTAATAAAAATATATCTTAAATATTTATTTATTTAAATATAAATATAAATATCAATTAAAAAATTTATTTAATAATTAAAAAGAAAAAGAAAAAAAAATCAAAATATATTTAAAAGGCCTAGAATTATAATGTTTTCATATCCAAAGCTCACTTTCCTTTTTTTCCAAGCCCACTTCCTCAAAGCCCAGTTTTCTCTTTTTTTCTATTATGCAGTTGAACCGACCGGTTTAATGTAATTAATCGATTCGAGTGATCAACCTATTTTTTTTCGATTTTGACCTGCTCGATTCGACTCAACCCATCCTCCAATTTTTCCTTCGAACCAAGATCAGACAAGGCCCCGGTCGACGATCGAAGTAGTCAAAACAGCCGGTCAGGTTCGGTTCTGACAACACTGATTGGGGGTTTTACATCTTATTCCTTATAGTTTGTCAGATTTATCAAAACAACATATTTTCATTATTTGGGGTTATTCTTGAGCAATAAAATTTCAAAATTAGTTCAACAAAAAATACTAAATTTTATAGCAAATTAATAACTACAAGTTAGGCTATAAACAAAAGCAATTTCTTATTAGTTGACTTCGAGAAAAACCATCACCCTCTCATCAAATTTCTATCCACAATATCTTTCTTAAACAGTGCCCTCAAGTTCTTTCTTTTGATTAATTATTTCTCATTTTGACAGAATAAATTAACTCATGAATGGCATCAAAGTTTGATCAAGAGAAAGAAATGGACAAAGTGGATTCATTTTTTTTTCTACAAAAAAAATAATGGTAAAATTGGAAAGTAAACATATAATATTAACAAAAAAAAATAGGTTAGTTATTATTAGAGTGAGATGCAAACTTCAGGTAGAGGTTTTCCATAAATATAACAAACTACAGGGAAGGGATTTAAAATACCTTTAAAGTGTAGTAAAAATGAGCCCATTAATACAGAAACATCATATGATGGTGGATATGAGAAAGGTTGTAACGCCCTGAGAACGACACCTTGCGCGTGGCCGAATCGATATTCGACACGCAACTCGATGCTTCTCGAGACGTCACATCGATACAATACTTTCTTCTTCATCTTTGACCTACAACAATAATAAACATACCATTAAGAATTAATATCAATCAGCGGAAGTTTAAAATCAATTAAATGAGAGATCGTACACTTAACTTAACCATGTGCAAGGTCAATCTTTCATGAGCTTGATTATCGATTTTAATTCATCATTGATCCTCAATTTGATCAACCACCTGCAGGATACGTGCAGAAAAAATCTATTCATGAGCTTGCACCTAGTATGTAAGTCATAACAATATGAATGACACATTGTCATCCTTTTGGGTTCTTTAATTAAAAGTCATTTTAATCATAAGGCAATGAGATACCCTAATTCAATATTTAGCATATCATACTTTATATGCATCAATAACAATAAAATAATAACAATGACAATCTATCAATATGATCAATATATATGTAATCATGACCTTGCATAACTTTTATGCATTAATGAAACAATATCAATTAAGTTGTTACATCTTGGACTTTATCCATTTTCGTATCAATAACAATGACTAACATGAACACTCAATACATTAAGCATCTTAATGTTCAATATCAAAAATAATATGTGTTCATGCTAGACTTACATTATTTGTTGCCATTTGATGATTGGAAGTCTCCTTTGTGACTTTCTCAATCCGTCGCCATATAGTCATTCTCATATGAAGTCGTCCCCATCAATATGAGTCTTGCTCATTGCAATAATAATATGGATCCATGATCCATCAATAACAATATCGATATGGTTTCTTGAACCATTTATCCATCAGCCATCAAATGGACAACTCTATGGTCAATTCAATGAATTTATGTGAGCCAATTCGATTATTGGAGATTGGAATAACCTTGGTCGACCAATATGGGTTAGCTAAACCCTGGGACACACTAGCTCCTGTGGACTCTGAGCGAATCAATCCATCAATCCCGACGTCTGGGTCAATACAATATGGAGGAGATCAACCCTCCCAATCCCGATAGACGTCCAATTAATTCATCCAATTGCAATTTCGATCAATCAATACATCAAACATTAGCAATTTAACCTATTACGGTTGAGCATGCAACACGTGTTCTAAGTTATCAATTAATAGGCTTAATTTAAATAAACGATAATACTATATCAATTCTAGGGTAGGGTCAGTCGAACCTACCCTAGTGTCGATCGACCGACTCACCATATGGTGGTCACCCGACTTGAAGGTCGGTCGAACAGAGTTCGACCGAGTTTTGATACTGATGTCTATGAACATCATCCAGCTTGAGAGTCGGTCGGACCTACTTCAGCCGACTTAATTGACGACTTTATCTAACGTTAAGGTCGGTCGGACCGACCCATGCCTGGGTTCGATTGACCTTTATGAAAATAGTAAAATGACTATGTGAATCTTATATGTTTTTCTAAGTTTTTGATATCAATACAACAATCAATTTGCCACTCTCATTACATAGCATGAACAATACAATAGATCTTTCAATCAATAATAAAATGGACCGTCCTAAGTTTCAATGTGGCATGACAATGGTTCTTGAAACAATTCAGTTAGATATGTAATTCATGTACATTAGACATATCCTTAAGAACACAACTTAAGATCATCATGTGAACATCATACCATGTGCATACTTGTTGTACACTTCAGATATTAACAATAATGATATCATTTATCTAACATGAGCAAGGTCATATGACAAGTATCAATCTATTCAACTTATTTCACCATTTAACACATTTTCAATCAAAAATTCATAGTTCCATTTACATCAATCTAAGTCATATGAGATTAACTCCAATTGAAGGTACATTTAAACATATAACAGTAACATAAATATCATTTCATAATCATATCTTTCCAACTTACTATATATTTTACAAAACATTGATGATATAATTCGGAACAGCTTGACAGGGTCTCGGTATTTAGGTCATAACTTCCTGAATATTACTCAGAATGAGTTGAAATCAATTGTTGTGCAAACTAGACTTCAGTATCTACGTTTTGACATATATTCATAATTTTTGAACAATTATAAACTAACTAAACTGACCTCGAAAGAGAAGGTACGAAATCTAGATAGAAACTTCAATGTGTTGCTATCTTGAATAAACTACAACAATTCCTATGAACTCATAATCTTCTAAACATAGCAATAACAGTTATCTTAATCCCTCATCAAATTCACAATCTTAAATAAGAGAGATTAAGGTATCCCCTTACATACCTCTCTAAACATTTCTATTCCCAATCATATATGTTGCTTTGAAGTTCCTTGTTCCTTCTTCTCCTCATGCCTTGCAACCTTTTCATTTGCATCCAACTCTCACAGCCATCTTCTCCTTCAATTTCCCTTTGTTTCTTTTATATTTCCTAATAGTCACCCTGTTTTGGAGCAAAGAAGAAGAAAAAGCAACAAAGATGGATGCACATTCCTTTTATTTCTTCAAGGGGCGGATTCAACAATGAGGGGGACTGGTAAGTGGGTGTTTTAACTTCTAATAGGCTGATTTTGGGGTCCAATAGGTGTCCTTTTTAGTGTGCATATGGGTCCACTCTTTTTCAGGTATTACATTCTACCCTCTTAAAAGAGAATTCACCCTCGAATTATTTCTTATCATTATAATTTTACATGCTTATGCTGCACTACTCCGATATTAAAATCAGTTTATAAATTGTCCTTAGTACAATTGTCTTCATTGTTTTGTACACACATCAAATGCACTTCATAGTATAGTATATTCATGTGACTTTTAGATCATAACCTACAATCATTTACCTACATCTATAGCTCAATCATTATCATTCTTTGTGGATAATTTGAACATCTCCAATTTATCATAAGGATTTGCATTTGCACACTATCTCCTTAAGTTTCTCAATCAAACTTATGTCATTTTCATAATTTTCTCTTCCATACCAACACTTCACTTATAATATTTGAATCGAAATGATCATATTAGTTTATCACTCTAAGTAAGAGATTCCATCACCATAGAATTTTCATCTTAATTCCATAAGAAAATTATTATTCTTATGCATTTAGTCACTTTTCTAATTTCAACAAAGCAATCTATATTTTCATAACTTGATCATTTCTCTAAATTCAAAAATTTGATCATTATCGTTCTCTATTGTGATTTTGATCATAATGATAAATCATAATAAAACTTGTCTTGAATTTCATCAACAACTTTTAGAATATATTATTGACACTTTTCTCAATCATACTCCATCATTTCAATTATACCTTCGAACAATAAGTGTGTGCTTAATATACTGACTTCCAAGTCTTTTCTTTGTATGATTTCATAAGATATTATTTTCATCTAGTATGATATTTGAGATCTTCTTTCTCACAAAGATCTTTCATCATTTTCAATTGTGAATCTATTATTTATATTTGGACAATCGTATTCAATAAATCTAATTGCATGTCATAACGCCAATCATTATACTTAATCTATCAAAAATAATATCCATGGAATTCAATTCATAAGAGACTTCACGTTTAGTCACTTTCCCTCAATATGTAACTCATAATCGTCATATTGACTTCATAATAATTTCCATAGGCATGCACATAATATTTTCTAACTTTTTTATTTTTTATATTTTTAGAAGATCATAATAATTAACAAGTGAATAATTCTTTTCACCATATGTGCAATAAAGATGCTTATGCATCACTCTCATTTACACTTTAATTCATAATACATGTTATAGCACTACAAGAATAGTTGGATTCAGCGACAGAAAAATATGTCGCTGAACTGTCGCAAAAAAAGATAGCGACAACTTAGCGACAAACCGGCGACGACAAAGAACTGTCGCAAAAATCAAGTCGCTATTAGCGACTGAAGAATTTGTCGCTATACCGTGGTAAAGCTGTCGCTAGTCTGTCATTAAACTGTCGGTAAAGAAAAATATTTTTTTTTAAAATTGGTCGCTACATTTGTCGCAAATATGTCGTTAGTTTGTCGCTAACTCTGTCGCTAATGTGTCGCTATTTCGACGCTGAGCTGTCGCTAAATATCGTCAATTTTTGTAAAAGGTATCATATTTTTGTCGCTATTCTGTCGCAAATTATCAGACCAGCTTAAAATGTTTCATTCGTTTCTAAAAAAATCCGTATATACAACATAATATCATCATAGCAACCAATTATACTCATTCATGCACTAAACAATAAAGATGACATACACATAATAAAGTTGAAAGTACTAATCACAAAGTCTAAGTTGATAATAAAAATTTCAAACTAGTCATCACAAAGTGTAAGTCGACAACACATGTTTAAAAGCATATCGTACAACATAAGTCAAATACAACATAATCTAATCGTCGGACGGAGGAGTACGAGGAGCAGAACGACCGCGAATCAAACTGAGGACCTCTAACAAAAGTGGCGTAACTCTCTCATATACCACCTCAACCACAAGATCCTTCATCCCAGCCATAGTCGCAGGGGCGGGTTCGGCGATCGAACTACAAGAAGGACCAGCGACAGAAGCAGCACTAGCTTGTTGCGAACTCAATCTTCCTAACC